>CAUYRH010114854.1:0-51236 GCA_963574655.1 Perodicticus potto | reverse complement strand
AATTATTTTTTATTGAGTCATAACTGTGTACAATGATTCAAGCTTGGAGTACAGTGTGCGGGCTTCCCATACAATCGGAGATATTTTTATCCACCTGATTAATGTAACATTCATGATATATAAGGTATTTTTAGGAAAAGGGCTGGGTCAGACAACTAAAGGACGATTTTTTGCATTATTTATCTTTAGGTTGAGGCGGGGGCAAAAAAGAGAAATCCCTTTGGGTCTAATTCAGAGAAGCCAGAACAGGAAAAAATGGATGTATGAATCATATTTTGAAGATCTACTTTTATGTTCTTCATTTTGATTTTTATGGGGGTTTTTTTTGCTCATTTCTTAAACAAATTTTTTTCTTTTTTTTCTTTTGTTTTGTTTTTTTTTTTACAAGTGAACAGTTTATTAAGAATTAAACAAAGGTATGATGTGATACAGTACAAGCAAGACACTCAAGATAGGTATAATAGTACTAGTACTGATTTTTATGTTTACTTTATGTTTACTAAAGTATGAAATACTTTAGTTATGGATTTTTTAGAAAATTATGCTTTGTGATCTTACAGCCGGATTAAAAGTCTTTCATATGCATCATTGTCAAGGTAAAACATTGTTGTTTAATTTATATTCCCACCTAGCACAGAATCTGTGAACCTCTAAAGCTAGGATTAATTCATTTTCAGAGCTTTAATTTGAGATAAGAAAGAGCATATATTCAAGTTGTTACGTTTATTTTAATTAAAACAATTGCGTGTGTGTTTCTGTTTGTATATAAGAATATAGTAAAGAATACTCTCTAAAAGTGCTTACATTTTCTTGAGGGTTTTCTTCCGTTTTGTTAATGTAATTTTATTTTTCCTGATACCAGAGCTCTAAAGATGGATGTTTGTACAACATCGAGTATATTCTGTATGTATTCATAATTTATACAATACTACTAATAAATACAGCATATGTAATATATAGTGAAGTATGACCATTGTTTAAATTATTGCTCAATCTCCCCCAGGGTAATATTCTAGTACCTTAGCAGATTTTAGCTAAGCAAATATTTTCTTCTATTTGTATTTTTAGTTTTTATTTAATTTTTAATTAAAATCATCACAATGTGATGATTTGATATATAATGTGGAATGGTTAAATCAAACTGATTAATATTGCCATCACCTCACTTACTTATTTTCGTGGTAAGACATTGAAAATTTACTCTTAGTTATTTCGAAATAGATCCTTGCATTGTGCACATTAGGTGAGATCCCACCAAATGCCCTCCCTCCTCCCACCAATCTCCCTCCCTCCTTCCCTTTCCCGCACCCTTCCCCTTTGCTGGACTATATTTGTGTTTTATCATTTATATGAGTGTGTAAGTTTTTCTATTTTGGTTTCATACTTTAGATACTTTACTAAGATCTCATACTTGAGATATTTTACTAAGAAAAATAAATTAGTTCTCTATACTTTCTTAAGAAGGCCAAATAAATCAGATTAGAATTAGAAACCAAGATGAAATTGTAACTGCAAAGAACAAATACCACGAGCTCATTGATTCATATTTATAAGAACGTTTCAAAGGATTTCTCAAAAACAACTCAGTCCATAGTTCTTTTGACCTAATATATCATGTTAAACAGTCTCTTCATACTTTAATAAATTGATCAAGAGGCACATATATGAAGTTTAGAAAAGTAATATTATTTGATTACCATTTTAAAAGGATCAATGCTGAATATTATTATGATACAATATTTTTGTGACTATAAGTGGTTTAAGCTGCTTTGTGAATGACAAACTCCTGGAAAAAGCTTGAAATAAGGACATGAGTTAGAAACTTGCTACCATAATAAGAGATGAGCGATGAGGAAGCTTAGACCAGGATGACGGTGGGACTTTCTTGAAGACTTGAGTTTGGGGCTGTGTTTTGGAGGGGAATGATTAGTTGATGGAGTAAGTGTGGAACGCAGAGGACAGAAAGTAATCCAAGATGATTCCAAGATGTTTGACTCACACCTGGAAAAATAAATTTGTCAATTATTAAATAGAAAATATTATATGAGTTCATATTTGTAGAGAGAATCAGGTGTTGAATTTTGGACCTGTTACGTTTAAGATGACTTTTAAACCAACAAAATCATTCAGGAAGAAGTTGCATGTATAGAGCTAATATTCCAGTGAAAGTTTCAGGCTAGACATATATTTTATTAGTGGTCTGTTTGTGGTTTGTATTTAAGAGCATGAAACTGGGTGAGAACATCTAGGTAGTGAGGGTAGGCAGAGAAGACAGGGGTTCAGTGACTGAGTTTGGGGAGAGCCAACACTAGGGACAGAAGTGTGAACACTGAAGGTGACCGGGCATTTGACTAGCGAGGTAAAGTGCTTAGTGGGAGACGAAGAGAGCGGCTTTTGAAAGCCAAATGAAGCCAAGGCAATGAACACCAGACAACTATTCATGAGAAACCAGATAAGATGAGGTGGGAGAGAAAAATTCCACGAATTCATTTTTTCCAAGTCTTGAAGTTAGGATGTTGGTATTTTAATAGGGATGTTGTTGAATCAGTAAATTGCTCTGGGAAGTATAGACATTTTAACAATGTTGATTCTTCCCAGCCATGAGCGTGGTATGTTCTTCCATTTTTTAAAGTTCTCTGCTATTTCCTTTCTTAGGGTTTCATAATTTTCTTTATAGAGCTCCTTCACCTCTTTTGTTAGGTATATTCCTAAGTGTTTCATTTTCTTTGGGGCTATGGTGAAGGGAGTTGTGTCTTTAATTAAACTCTCATCTTGGCTGTTGTTGGCATATAGAAAAGCAACTGACTTGTGGACATTGATTTTATATCCTGAGACATTACTGTATTCTTCGATGACTTCCAAGAGTCTTGTGGTTGAGTCATCGGGGTTCTCTAAGTATAAGATCATGTCGTCATAGGTATGTTGGATACAAATAAATTCTGCCTCTTTTTCTTTTTGCACAAAGTTTCCTTGTATTATCTATTTTAAATTTTCACCCAGTGATACAGCATATCAAATACACCTTTTCCCTTTCCTTTTTGAAAATCTAAGTACTATTTATGGTTTTTTTATTTGTATCAATTGGGGGGGTAAAAATGCAGTTTTGGTACGTAGACATTGCATATTGTATGAAGTTTGGGCTTTTAGTTTATAGTATATCCATTAAGGAATATCCCATCTCTCCTACCCCTCATGAGAATTATTGAAGATTTGTACGGATGAGACCATTTACACTTTCAGTATTACAAGATCACTCCAGTTTTCTATGAATTCTGCACAATCCCCAGCAGAAGTTCAATCTCATTGAATAATGTCATCAATGCCTTGGACTATAATTAAATCATGCCAAAAGATTTGAACTCCTTAGCATATTTTCTTTTCAAGTTGCACGTTGCAGCTTATTAGTGGTTTTTCAAATAAATTTAGTGAGTTGCACCTACATAAATATAATAGGAAAAAACAAAGATAGAATCATATGCTATTGTACTTGTGAATATGTATATATAAATGTACACGCAACTTATAAATGTATATACATTCATATCTATATCTATATATACATGAAATATAAATGGAAATATAATGATATAATATGTTTCTCCAATGGAGGGTAAGTAAAATGTTTGTAAGTCATTGCATGAGATGGGCTTATGATATTTTACCATATTTTCATTAATCTCGAGCTTCTGTTCTTACCTATAAAAGCTCAGTAGTCTATGTTCCATGCTTATAAATATAAAAAGGTTTCTTTCTCCTGCTTAGGTAGGCCAAAGAGAAGTGCTCTGGTTGTGAAGTGGCAGTAGAAGAAATTAGAATAGTAGCCTTGTATAAGACTATAAAACAAAGTTGCTTAAAAAAATAAAAGAACTCATGGGATTTGTGTTTTAGAAGACATTACTATTGAGAGAACACATTGGCCTGAGGAAATATTAGGAATGGAATTTAGCTATAGAACCGTTATAATGGTCTATGAAAATGTTGATGAGAGCCTAATTTAAGGCAGACATATTAGAAATGGAGAGGAATCAATCAATTCAGGATCATTTTGGAAACATAAAATATTTGAAAATCATTTATTCAGCCTTAACACGCAGGTGCTTGGGGCATATCAATGAACAAATAGATTCAAATTCATACCCTCTTGGATATTATATTCTAGTAGAAGCATATAGACAATAAACAATAAATGTAGCAAGTAAATTTAAGTACCATAAATAGACCAGCTTCGCTGGACCAAGAAATTTATGTGGTAGTAACAGATAATTAAATAGGAAAACAACATTGGGGGGGTATGTTATAAAGTGTTGAGTGGCAGGCTATGAACTGTTTGGAAGGAAATGTATAACGTATTTGAAAAGAAATAATTAGGTAGATTTATACAGAAAGAAGTATTAGGGAAAATAATTGAAAAGTGAACTGGAGTGATATCATAGAAAACTGTGAATGACACATCTTTTTTCTTTCTTTGAGTAATGATGATCCTGGTGAATTTTGGAGGGGATGAATAAAATGATCAGTATGGTATTTTAGAGATACAATTAGGTGCTGACCACCGCAGACTAGATTCATGGCATAAAACTTTAATTTCAACTTTAATTTAATTTGTTATTAAATTAATTTGTCTTCAAGTAAAATGACTTACCACCTTCACTGGAGCACCTAGAATTAAAAGGAATTGTCCACTAAACGCTACTTGTTTTTCTTCCTGTTGGTTCCATCATCTACCTCTATGTGTGTGCCAGATCCCTTGTTACCGTCCAGCTCTTTTCACAAATTTCAATGTAGGATGTTTTATATTATCTCTTGATATCCATGGCAATAGCCTTCTAACCCATATGGGAGCTGGACTCAGGGGAGAGATCCTATTACAGGGCAGAATAAACCAATGCAAGTTGGTGTATATTACCAGAGCCAATTAATTATTTGGAAATTTTAAAATCAAAAAACAACCATGTGCAATGAATAAGTCAGAGACTTAAGCGAATAAGTTTACAGTTGCACAGAGATGGCACTGGGATTGAGAACTGTGAAGAGCAAGGGAAGAAGGTCTTCGGGAGTTACATCCAGCGTCCTCTGTGAATTCACACCCCAAGTGTGGCCGTTGTAAAGTGAACAACAAGCTTAACTGCTTTCCACGTGCAGGGGTTGGACAGGGTTATGGTTAGGTCCTGGCAGCATGGTGAGCCTGTAAAAGCAATGGGACAAGCTGAACGAGTACCTGATATGGAATGAGAAGAATAGGGGTAAGTGTAGACCTTTGAATTTACGGTCTAAATTGAGGCCCTATTTTCATTTGTTTGCATGACCTAAGATGATCATGGTAGAAGTTTCCCTAAGACATCTCATTAAACTGTGAGATTCCTTCTAGTTTTTTTCCCTGTTGGTGTTTTATATTTCTTCTAACTTCTTTAAAATACCAATGGGCATATG
The DNA here is from genome assembly GCA_963574655.1 of Perodicticus potto. NCBI lineage: Eukaryota > Metazoa > Chordata > Mammalia > Primates > Lorisidae > Perodicticus > Perodicticus potto. The sequence goes on along the minus strand of CAUYRH010114854.1, from coordinate 45,806 downwards.
GTTATTTTTTACTCAAAATTCTTAAATGTTTAGTTAGAAGTCATAGGGTTCACATGTAAGTATTTTTAGGGTTTTCTCCCTTGTTTGTTACTATTTCAACCAGTAAATTTTGAGTGCCTTCCACTTGCTGCACAGTATTCTTGGTGCTGAGAATACAGTAGTCAACACAATGAAAAATGCTTCTGCGTGTGGAATCTTTTAGTGGAAGATTGATCTAAAGGTAAAAGGAATTTCAGAGAGGAGGATGGCTCGTGATTGGATAGGGTCTGCAATTGTAAATGGGATAGACAGAAAATGTATGGTTAATGGTGATAGTGTTAATTAAGACTTGACAAAAATCAAGCAAGAGGACTCAGAGACACACATGGTGTGTGTAACTAGGGAGAGGGAACAGGAAATGGAAACGCTCCAGAAGACGTAATTTAAAAGGAGCTAATTGCCCTTTGCAGTAAAATTGGAAGCATGTTTTTACCTGTTTGTCTTTATGCATTATATACTTTAAATTAGTAAAAAGATTCAACTTATGGAAAATTTAATAATAGGATGTAATCCTCGCACCATTAGTTTCTCCTAATGAAACAATTTTTTTTTTTTTTTTTTTGTAACGACTTTATCGCCCTCGGTAGAGTGCCGTGGGTCACACAGCTCACAGCAACCTCCAACTCCTGAGCTTAGGCGATTCTCTTGCCTCAGCCTCCCAAGTAGCTGGGAATACAGGCGCCCACCACAGCACCCAGCTATTTTTCTGTTTTGCAGTTCGGCAGAGACCGGGTTTGAACCCGCCACCTTCAGATATATGGGGCCGGCGCCCTACTCGATGAGCCACAGGCACCGCCCCATGAAACAATTTTTTCACTGATTTTAACTTTCTCTAAAATACATTTACTATATAAAAGTACCAAGGTGAATCTTAAAGATGCCCTTAATTAAGAATCATTCTTGAGTTAATTTTACTTTGCTGTGTTAAGGGTGATAAGGGATGAGGAAACTCACTCTAGGTTGAAAAGAATCATAGCGGTTTATTCTCTCTACGGATTTTCCATTCCTTTTTTTGTTCTATCTGTTTTCTTTACTAGGTACAATTTCATAATAGATTTTCTTTACTGTCCCCGAAGATCCAGGTTTTCAGGGGAAAGCTTCAAAGATTCATTTATTGACTTTGTTTCAGGCTTAGGAAAGGAAATGTTAAACTTTTGGTGTCTCTCAGATATAAAATATGAGTTTTGTTTTCTTTTGTTTGCCATAATAAATTATAATTCTTAGTAAGATTATGGCTAGATTGAAATTGAAGAGATATTTAAAGCCTCATTGCCTTTGAAGGAGTTTTCATTTCAAATCTCTATTCAACGAACGCTGTACGTAACAGTGATTATTTTCAAAAGATTACGTACCTGTTTAAAAGTATATATCGAAGCCATTACCTCAATTGAAATTTACAGAATAAATCTATTTTCTTTTTTGTTTGTTTCCAGAATTTTTTTTATTATTCAGAAAAGAGAAAATAGAGTAGTTATATGGATGTTACTCTGATTTTATTATTATGATGTTGTATGGATTTTCTGAATTTTCTTTCACAGCAGAAAAATGAGATATAGTGAGTATTATGGTTAATTTTTTCAGCTTAATCTAATTGGGAAATTTCAGCTTTCACAGTGACTTGTGTAGCTACTATGCATTGATTTTGAGACTGGGCTGATGAAATTTGACAGATCAAGAATAGGGACTGTTACCTCAAAAGAAATATGGATATGGGCATCGTAACACTCCATCCTCTAGAGAAGAACTTATCACAGGCAGAGGATAATTAAGTCCTGCAGATATGATGCATGTTCAAAATGGATACCTTTACAGAAATTGTGGTTAGGTGACAGTTTTCAATATTTGAGGGATCCCCTTGGATAAGAGGACCCCTTTGGAAGAAGGTTCTGGGTTTGCAATATTGATTTAAGGTTCAGAAACTTAGGTTAAAACTAGGTGCAGTGGCTTACACCTGGAATCTTAGCACATTGGAAGACAGACAGAAAGTAACTCAAGGCCAGCAGGACAAGCCCAGTCTGAGGATCATGGCAAAATCTCTTGTCAATGAAAAATAAAAGGAAAAAAAATAACAAAGCACAGTGATGTATTCCAGTAGTCCCAGCTATTCAGGAGGTTGAGGCAGAAAGATTGCTTGAGCCCAGGAATTTGAGATTTAGCAAACTCAGATGAGGCTATTGCACTCTATTCCAGAGGGAGGGTGTATCAAAATAATAATGATGATGATAATAATAATAATAATAAAGAAACTTTGATTATACAAAAGAGCAAAACATAAGAAATCCACACATGATGATAGAGCAAAAAAAAGAAAAAAGTAGAAAATAGATTCTGAGGGACACTACATTGTCCAGGGTGCAGGAAAAATACTTTAGTGCTCCTATTTCAATATCAAAAGTAGGGGGAGATAAGAGGGGAATTGAGAGGTAGAGAAAATTACACTGGCTTAAGGCCTTAGAAATAAGCAAAAACAGAAAGAATGGGAGAATGAAAGAGATGAATAAGAAGGTCAGAGGGGTAAAGTATCCAGAGTGTGTTGTTATTAGATGCAAATGATTAAAATTAATAGAGTGTAGGAGAACTGAGCAAGGTGGAAGAGGCTAGTTTCTAATACTGAAACCAATTATGTCTATATTTTTCTGTTTCAGAAGCCAGAACTTAGTACCAGTAGGTAGAATTTATAAGATATATTTTAGATCTGAGTTAGAACTAATTTCCTCTGTTTAATACTATATAACATTTGAATTAGCGGCCTCACCAGGGAGGGAGTGCCCCATTGATAGAATTATGTAAATTGCCTGAATTATCACTATTGAGGTTTTCTATAATATATACAAGACACAGACACATTATTTCTTAAAATGTTTACATTTTTTAAAGAACAGTGTTTTACTTAGAGTTGGTTGAGAGGATCTGGTTGGTCAATGTTAGAACCCAACACAGATATAAGGACATAGACGATAAATTACCTGAAAAGGTGGCTTAATGTTGATTCAACCTCTTCTGCCCACCTCATCAATCCTTAGAACTGGTACCTGAGTGTAGCAGCAATTATAAGCCCTGACCTAGAGCTGGGTGGCTACACCTGAATTGTTCTAAGAACTTTGGATTCTCAACCTTATTAGCTTGACAAGAATTTTAATAATGATATATTTTTAAGAAGATGATAATACTGCTGCGTTAGCACTAAATACATTTCTCCAGGGCATCATTTATCTCAAAATTGTTTGACTATTAAGAGCATTGCTGTGCTTCTTGTATTTTTATGTGAATAATTCTATCATCCATTTTCTTAAAGAAATAAGAGCAAACTTTACTGTAAAAAAGTCGTGTTCCAGTAATTGATAATCATATTCATTTTTACTTCATTTCAGTTATCAATTGAATTATGTATATATACATATATATGCGTGTGTGTGTATATAGTCAATTAAGCAACTAGATTGTTGAACAGTTATTGCATCTTCTGTGTGTACGCATGAGGACTAGACATGGTGGGATGATAAAAGGATAAAGGAGGCGCTGCCCCTGAAGATCCTGGACGTTCCTCAGGAAAACAGACATATACTCAGATCAGAATACTGGATACCATAGTGTCCTGAACTCCCGCATACAGTTTTTTGTTTTTTTTTTTAATAATGAATAGAAAAATAGGACAGAAAAGCTAAGGCTGAAAGTTCTGTCTTGAACAATACCTACTATTAAAAAATGTTTGATAGGTTGAATCGGAAGGTGGAACATTTTAGGAAGAGAAGATAACAAGCATTGTCTTCAGTAAGTGATTGAAGTCTGTGAACCAGAAAATGACCTTGAGTGGCTCCCTAAGAATTAGACTTCCTGCTGAAGGTCATGAATAGCAGGAAGAAGGCAAGAATTGTAGGGAATGTGAAGAATTTGGCTTAATTTTTTGAATGAGTGTTTTTCCTGTTTTTGATAATGTATACGAGTGACGTATGCTTGTGTAAAAGAATGGTACAATCATAGATGAACAGAAACATAAACCTTCTCTGTAATTTTCTTCCCACCTTTTCCCTCCTTCCTACCATTCTACCCCACTCTGAGTATCTCATAAGACTTTCTTTAAAGTTTCTCTACCTATGAAAAGTAAACATATTAACATATGTAAAAATGGAACCATTCAATCCACAGTGCTTTTAGCATAATTTTTTTGCTTGTAGTAAAAACATGGATGTCTTCACGTATCACTACTGTGAACCCACATGCTCCCTTTTTATGTAATTGATGGACATTTAGTTGTGTAAGTGTGGTATACTGTGCTAAACTAATCCCTTACAGGTGTACACATAACTGGCTTTCTAATTTTTCACTATTACAAATATGATACTGCAAAGTTTATTTGTCAACTACATTTTTTCCTTTCATTCAATTAAGTTAAATTCTTTAAAGGGCAGTCTTACCATGAAGGAGCTATGCACATTTTTAATTTGGGGTCCATATTGTATATTGCCTTTCAAAAAGTTTTTCTAAATGTGCCCTTTTAACACAGTACGTGAAAGTGCCTGTGTTGCCACACCCTGGCCAAAATGGCAATAACAACTTCTTCAACAAGTGCTGATACAATAGATTAAAAAAATATATATTTATTATCTTTGCTTAGGCCTGTTTGATTATCAGTGAGGTGCAAGCTGATTTTCTTTGGTCATTACTGTTTATTTACATTTTTTCATAGTCGACCGCTTGTTTATGTCTTTTGTCTGTTATTCTGTAGATTTTTGTTCATCTTTTTGGTTTTATGAATGACAAGAGCTCCGTAAGATTATCAGTCCTTTATCTATCATAAATGTTGCAAATATTTTTCTCAGTTTGAATTTGCCTATTTAATGCTGCCTTTTCTGCACGAGGATTTGATGTTAAGTAGTCCTTTTTGTCTATGTTTTTGTGTGTGTGTCACTTTTAAGGGTAAAAAAGGTGGTTAAGAATGCAGAATCCTGAACCAGAGAGTTTAGGTTAAGATACCAGCCCCAGAGTTTACTAACTGTGACCTGTTCTTTGTGCCTTTCCTATATTAGTTCCTTTTGCACAGAGGGTTAGTGAGAACACATAAATTAACGGGTGCACAGGTGCTTAGAGGGGTGTTCATCAAGCCATCCGTGAACTTAGTAATTATTATTAGCAGTTGTATCAATTGTATCAATTTGAAAAGGCTTTCTTTTCATTCAAAAGTCATAACATTGTCATCACCCTGTATTTTCTTCTAATACCATTTTTTCTATTTAAAATTTTAATTTATGTTATTTTTGCATGAGGCAAGGATATAAGTCCTTTATCCAAAATGAATAATTTATTTTCTGATGCCATTTATTAGATATTCATTATTTCTCTACTAATAATATTATTCATATTTATGTGAATTTTACCCCCATGCTAAAATCAATTACATTTTATTAGTTTTTCAGTTAGTCCTATTGTGCTATTGAGATGAATATATGTTCCATGACTAACAAAAAAAATTCTTTCTTTCGAAATTTTATATTGTAATTTCATTAGATTTTTCTTAGTTAATGGGTTAAAGCTGCCTGAAGAAGAGGAAATGCTTATAATGAAAGCAGCCAGTTTTGTTTTGTTCCTGACACTAATGAGAACTTTGTTTAGATTTTAAGTTTTAAGAGAAGACTGGGTATTCTGCAACCATGAAAGGTTTTCATTTGTTTGTAAAAGTTATTTGTTGTGATTACCACAGAGATGCATTCTCATTGTAAATTTAGTGAATTTGAGGAAGCACAATAGAAATAAAAATATTATTTCCAAACTTTCAGATAATGAGTATTTATCTTGTGGTAGAAATTATCATTCTTTCATATATTATAATAATTGGTTTTTATTTAAAAATGAGGAATTCTATTTTGCATTTTTGTGCCATTATTGTTAAGTAATAGCCATGTTTTCTATGCCTGGAGTAATTGCAATATTCCCGAAATGGAAAGAAGTTGTTTTATTGGGGAATCGGGGGGTGGGTAGAGGGGGGACGGTCTGGTATGTTCTTAGATATACTCCAGGGGTATGCTCACATTCTAGGTTACAATGAGAAAAAGTTGATTAAAAAAACCTGTTTATGTGAAGTATTTAAACTTATATTAGTGAAAAAGGGCAATAAATTAAATGTAGCTTAAATAAAATAAAAATATATTTTTTTCTCACACACACAATAAAGAATAATGTACTATTCCTAGAAGTTGTACACAGCACATGCACCACATTTTCTTGTCCTGAGTTACTGATTTTTGATCACATTTAGCTTAAAAATGAGGCTAACACATGTAAAAAGCAGGATTTCTGTAATTAAGGAAGAAAGGGAGAGCAAATTAGGAGACTTTGCTTTAGTAGGCACAAAAGTGGTTAAGATGTGGAATAAGTTGGATTTTAACTGGAATCTTAAAAGCAAAAAGAAGAAAATGCATATAAAAAGTTTACTGAAATTTCTTTCTTCATGTAACCTTTTTTTTTTTTTTTTAATTTAAGTTTTTAAAATAGAAAAGGCACCATGGTGGGAGACATTTTAAAAACCGATTTAGAACTTACATAAAAGAAAGTAAAGTGTACCACTCTGACTGGGCACAGTGGCTCATGCATATAATCTTAGCACTCTGAGAGGCTGAGGCAGGTGGATCCCTTGAGCTCAGGAGTTAGAGACCAGCCTGAGCAGGACTACTGTATCTACTAATAATAGAAAAGGTTATGGTTGGGCATAGTGGCAGGCACCTGTACTCCCAGTTACTCAGGAGACTGAGGCAAGAGGATGGCTTGGGCCCAAGAGTTTAATGGTATAATGCCATGGCACTCTAGCTAGGGTGACAGAGTAAGACTATCTCAAAAAGAAAAAGAAAGGTAGCTGGGCATTGTGGCAGGCACCTGTAGCCCCAGCTACTTGGGAGGCTAAGGCAAAGGAGCCCAAGAGTATGAGGTTGCTGTGAGCTGTGATGCCACAGCACTCTACTGAGGGTGACATAGTGAGACTCTATCTCAAAAAAAAAAGAGAGAGAGAAAGAAAAGGAAAGGAAGAGAAGGAGGGAGGAAAGGAAGGGCAGAAAGAGGAAGAAAGGGAGGAAAACTAATCTTCATTTTAAAGGTTATTATTTTTGTTGTTATTATTGTTATTTGAGACAGGGTCTCACTCCGTCTCCCAGTCTGGAGTGCAGTGTGCAGTGACATGATCACAGCTCACTGCAACCTCAAACCCCTGGGCTCAAGCCACAGTCCTGCCTCAGCTTCCTGAGTAACTGGGGGTACAGCCACAGCCACCACACCCAGCTAAGTTTTCTAGTTTTTGTAGAGATAGAGTCTTGCTCTTGCTCAGGCTAGTCTTAAACTCCTGGCCTAAGGCAATCTTCCTGCCTCCGCCTCCCAAAGTGCTAGGATTACAGGTGTGAGCCATCATGTCCGACCGTGAAGCTTAATTTTTTATAGGTAAATATGTATAAGAAGATGCAGAGTATCCTCGCTGCCTCCAGAAGATTCCCCATGCCTCTTCCCAGTCAATACCTGCCCTCAGAGTCATTGCTATTTAGTTCTATCAGCATAGACACTTTCTATCTGTTCTTGAACTTCATATAAATGCAGTTACTGTATGTATACTTTTATGTCTGCATTTTTTACTAAAAACACCTTCTCTAAAATTTATCCAGAGAAACAACATATTTGTGAGGGAAAAGTAGCTATTAATATTAACTAAATATAATAAAATTTATTTACTGTACATAATCTGGTCGAATTATCAAATAAACGGGGCTCCGGTATGAATACACATCTGAAAAAGTATGATTCATCTTGACGTTCTTTAAGGCAAGTGGATGTGGTGTGATCATAACCACATGTAATTTAAAGTTGGAGTAAAATTTCTTCTCTGCTAAATCTCAAATGCCTACTGATGTATTCAGGGAATTACTCAGAATCAACAACGGTGGTGTTCTCAGAGTGAGTAGGGGATACGTTGGCATATTTAATTCTATTAATTGTTTGATTACTTTTCTTTAACAAAATTATATGTGTCACTGAGGACGGTGAAAAGAAAAAAGCTGATATTCTGAATGCTAAGAGCCTCTGTATTTGTCCAATTTTAATTTATTTTAGAGATACAGTCATACGTCTTTTTTTTTGCTAAGGATATAGTCTAAGAAATGTTATCATTGGGCAATTTCATCATCATGTGAACACCGTAGAGAGTACATAAACAATGCCAGGTGGTACAGCCTACTACACCCTGAGCCTGTGTGCCCTATCTAGCCCCTGTGGCTCCTGTGCCACAAACTTTCACAGCCTGTGACTGTTCTGAATGCTGTAGACAACTGTACACAGTGGCCAACAGATTTGTGTACCTAATAATATCCAAACATTGAGAAGGTATAGTAAACAATAGAGTAGAAAAGATAAAAAATTACACTTATACAGGATACTTACCATGAATGGAATTTCTGGAATGGAAATTGCTCTAGGTGAATCGGAGTGAGTGAGAGCCCTGGGATATTACGCTACCGCAGACTTGATAAACACTACATACTTAGGCTACATTAAATTCATATAGAAATAAAATAATTGAGCTATGACATTAGAAGGCTGCAGCATCCTAGGTGATAGGAATTTTCAGCTCTAGTATAATTTTATAGGACCGCCAGTGTATGTGCAGTCCTTCATTGAATGAAACATCATTATTTGGTGTATGACTGTGTTTAGGTACTGGTTTCTTCTTCCTCCCAGTTTGCTCATTATTATTCTAAAAGAGCAAATAAAGGGATGTGTTCAAGTGGGGAATGTATAAGAAATACTTAAAATTACCAACAGAACAGTAAAAGGTAAAGACCCTTTGTAATCATCAAAGCAGTGGATTATTCAGTTCTTTAAAGCAAGGGCTCAGCACTCTTAAAATTTCTAGGTAATTAAATGGGCTCTGTAGTTTGGCTATTTTGACTATAATCTTGCTGATGGTGTTTTATTAATGATATTTCAAGGGGAATTTGCAGCAGCTTGAAAATTAATGAAATATTAATAACCAACAACCAAAGAAATGCAGATATGTATGCTTTGGAATAAAAAATAAAACATGATCTGCAAACTCTTTAGATTAAATGCATTTTTATTTCTTTTTTATTTGTAGTTTCAGTTTAAACATGACAAAGCATGCCTTAGCTGAAAGAGTGGGTATTTTGTAGGAAATATAGCACATATATTATATGGTCTTTGACGAATCTTTGCAAAACATTATTTTGGCAATTTGATATATTTGACAGTTAACAAAAATATTTTTGCACAGTAAAAAAAGTGATTTATATTTTCATCCAAACATAATTTTGAGACCAGAGGACAATTGCTGAACTTTGATTTCAAATAAAAAACAAATGTCTCATCTGCAGAATGGATGAGACTTACTGAAGAGAAATCTCTGTGTTATTGTATGATAAGGCATGAAATTGCTGAGAAGGAAAAAGTCAAGTTTCCATCCGTGAAAAGAAAGAACTATATCTCTCTAGTATGAAAAACAGCACTGTCCCTCTAAGGGACCATACAGATCTGATGTTTAGTGTGTGAAGACACAGAGATGATACCTGGTGAAATCCTCAATTCTACCACGTTTATTGGAGGAAATACCACTTTCACCAAGTTATTTCAAATTCATTATTTAAAGACCTAGTGTTAAGCAATTACATAAGCAAATACCCAGACAATTAAAAACAAGCAAAAGATTCTGGAACGAAATGTAGTTGATGATCAAGAGTAGATAAGGTAAGAAGAAGCGCAAAGTTAGACATAGCTAAAAGTTAGGGTGGATTAAAATGCTGAAGTCAAATTATTAAAGGCCTTTTATCAATTCAGTTGCATTTTTATTTATTTTTATTTGCTCTTGTAGGTTAAACATAAAAATACTTGCTTTAGGTGAAAGAGTGGGTATGTTGTAAAAATACAAGTGAAAAGGAGCTAGAGACTGCTATCAAAATATCCTATTTTTTCTTTATTTCTCATCATAAATACATATAACTAGCAAAATAGAAAAATGAGTTGTGTTGTTGCTTTTTTTTTCATTACAGAGCATGGGATTGTGTTTTATACCTCTATTGCTGTATTATTAAAGTTTTAATTCAATGACTCTTTTGGAGAATCAGAGTGAAAATTTTGATTCCGTTTCATGTATACCAAGGGTTGTAATTGAAACATTTTTGGAGTCAGAGCATCAATATCTATTTTTAAAGATATATTTGTTTACTCAATTTCACCTGTGGGAACTGATACCATAGAGGACTGAGCACCCTGGGGAAAAGTATAATATGAGGAATGTTTCATTGTTGGCTATAGTGAAAATTTGTAAACAGCCAAAATCTCATCCCCAAATAAGTGGTTAAACAAATAAAATTATGCTTACATGTTTTATTTATTTATTTATTTATTTATTTATTTATTTATTTTAGAGACTGAGTCTCACTTTGTCACCCTCAGTAGAGTGCTGTGGCATCACAGCTCACAGCAACCTCCAGCTCTTGGGCTTAGGTAATCCTCTTGCCTCAGCCTCCCGAGTAGCTGGGACTACAGGCCCCTGCCACAATACCTGGCTATTTTTTGGTTGCAATTTTCCTGGGTCCGGGTTTGAACCCGCCACCCTACTCACTGAGTCACAGGTGCCGCCCACCTACATATTTTATATTACAAAGTTATACAACAGAATTAGCTAGTTCTATTTTGAATGAAAAAGAAAGATTTCCTTCAAAATATAGTTAGAAAATAGTAAGTTGTGGAACCTATATAAATTCCAAACTTCTTGGATATATATAAACAATGAATATGTCTTAGGAGTAGAATTTTGGCAATCTTCATGTTCTACATTTTATGAATGAAATTTTAGTAATAATTTTCATATTCCACTTTGTACATTTTTGTATTATGGAGAGACATTATGGACAAGTTTCTAATGGCATCTCACCCAGTATAATATTTAAATTTTTAAAATTATTTTCTGAAATTGCAAGAGGCTAGTGACTTCACAGTTTTTGGAAAAGCAGATGACCACTTGTCTAACCTGTTCGTGAGGTCACTGATGCCTCAAATATGAGAGTTGAAGATCTTCTCCATGGACCTCTTCTGAGAGTCTGTGATTCCAAGAAATGTGAGAGAATGAAATTTGCTATGTTGCACTAGAAAGGTTGAACTTACCTGTAGCACTCCAATGACAATTCCAGAGAATTCTTCTTTACATTCCTTCCTACCTTTTTTTTTGCAGTTTTTGGCCAGGGCAGGGTTTGAACCCACCACCTCTGGCATATGGGGCTGGCGCCCTACTCCTTTGAACCACAGGCGCCGCCCATTCCTTCTTTCTTAACTGAATCATCCTCACCATTTCATCACATTTAAGGAACAGCATTAGGAAATCACTAAACATTTCACTTTCTAATGAATCTATTTTACAACATAACCACAAACAAGGTGATATATTTGAGTTCTTTATTAAGAAAATGTATGCTTCATGCTCCACAGAAGAAAAACAAGTCATTTTACCACAAGGACATTAGCAGTAGAATCGTTTATTGCAACTCGAATCACAATTGCCCAAGATGTGGAAGCCACCCAAGGGCCCATCGATCCATGAATCGATCAACAAACTCTCTAAGAAAAGATGGAGACTTTACATGGTTTGTGTTGACCTAGATGGAGTTGAAACATATTCTTCTTAGCAAAGTATCACAAAAATGGAAAAGCAAGTATCCAATGTACTCAATACTAATATGAAACCAATATATAAATAACTACATACCTAATTGCAAAACACAGGTATAGTCTAACAAGGGGGAGAGATGAAGAGGGGGAGGGGAGCAGAAAAAGGGAGGGTGATTTGGCGGTATCTCACCTAATGTGCACCTAATGTGAGGGTGTTCAGCACGCCCCCTGGTGGGAGGGATCTCTCCTAATGTGCACAATGTGAGGGTGTTCGGCACGCCCCCTGGTGGGAGGGATCTCACCTAATGTGCACAGTGTGAGGGTGTTCAGCACTCCCCCTGGGGGAACTGAACTTTACCTTGGAAATGAAAACAATGTAACCTAAACGTTTGTACCTTGATATTAATCTGAAATAAAATATTAATAAAAGAATAAATTACATGCTTCATATTGTTAATTTAGTTAAAAATGTTTTCTACATAGTAGGTTTATGACTACAGTAAATCTAGTTTTCCCTCCACCTTGTGATGTTCATCAGTAAAACCAATAAATCCTAGTGAATTAACACCCTGAAAAATTGTGTTGCTCACAATGAGAAAATTTATAATATGGCAACTGTAGAGAAGAGAGACACAGCAGTATTTGTAAGTGGGTTTGAACCTATTTTTCAGAGTAGGGGAATTACCATAATGTATTGACCTTTAAGTACATTGACCTGTAGTTTAACACATTCTACCAAGAGTCTAAATTTATTTTTTTACCAAGTAAAACCAGAAAAAAATTAGCTTTTTGATCATTTGTAAATCTATTTTATCTACAAACTGAGGAGGTGTGATCATATTCCTGACTCAGGACATATTAACAAAGGTTCAGATTGTCAGAAAAATTAGTCTTCTCAAGAGAGATTAAAGAGAACACCCCCTTTTTGGCTGACCTTGGCATAGACTTTCATGCAAAACCATGCAGAGGTCCACGTATAATTCTATTATCAGGCTCACTGAAGAAGAATTCACTGACGATATTTTCTCTGTGTACACTATATCCATCCTTGAACCTGAATGTTGTAATTTGTGATGTGGAAATGTTCTAACAAACTGAGCATGAATTATAACAAGATTAAATACGAAGACTTTGCATCAGTGCTAATGACGTGAAAGGCTTTAGCTCTCTTTAGCCTTTATATGTGTGTGTGTGTGTGTGTGTATTTTTTCATTTGAGGGTATGTTATTTAGCAAGTCTGGAATGGTATTTTTAGTCTAGAAAGTTAATTAATAATTCATTCATGAATAATCATGAAAACCAATTATTAAAATGTATGTCTAACTTCAAAAAGCATAAGACTGAAATGTGTGCTTATTTAATCTGATGGTTTTGATTTCCGTGTACCCTCTGCATCCCTTACTACCGTCCTCCCCTTTGGACATTTCTTCTCTTACCCACTTAGCCCTCCTCTCTCTCTCCATATGTTCCTATTTTGAGTGAAAATATCCAGTCTCACACTCAGGTCTAAAGTTAGGAGAACAACTAATAGCCATAGCTGTTACTTGAAATTATACCCACCGTAATGTAACTACTTTAGATATAATTTTAAAAAGTATTTGTAATGGGTCCCTACATCCTTGGGGACCTATTATGTGTAAAAACACATATTACAGAGGTTTTGCTTAAGTTAGATTCCTTTTATTTATATTTGATCTAAGATTTGATGTATTGTCCTGTACTTATCACAAAGGAATATAATTTTATGTAGATGTAGTACATGGGTGTAGAGATGAGTTTGTGCTCTGAAAATTTTCCACAGTGAAGTTTGAATGACCCATTATTAGAATATTTTTTTGATGCCAAGGTACTGCTTTGGAAAAGGCCCTTTAAGAAGTGAAGGGTAAATGAGTGATGTCTAATGAATTGCTACAATGGCACGATTAAATTATTTAATTAGCTATCACATAACATGATATGATTTCCTAATTCATAAATAGGAATTAACACGATTTTTATTAAAGAGATAGGAGTCTGTCTATGTTGCTAGGCTAGACTCCACTTCTGGGCTCAAATAATCCTTCTTCCTCAGCCTCCTGAGTAACTGAAACTACACATTTCCTCGAATATCTTCTGATAGATTAAAGAATTCTGGACTAACACCTACATCCCTATACAATGGCATACTTTTTGTCCCTCCTTTGGTTGTATGCTCCCTGTTAAGAAGAATTTCCACAGTTTCTCCAGGAAAATGATTTACTTCTTGCTTGATATTTCTAATATTATGTAAGCTCAATTATGTCTGTAATCACACTGTGGTGTGATGCTTAGAAATATGTTTCCATACTAAGCTGTGACTTTTTATTTATTTTTTATTTTTTGAGACGGAGTCTACTTCTCTCACCCTAAGCAGAGTGCTGTGGCATCATAGGTCACAGCAACCTCAAACTCTTGTTGTGCCCAAGCAATCCTCTTGCCTCAGCCTGCTGAGCAGCTGGGAATACAGGTGGCCACCACAACGCCCTGCTGTTTTTGGTGGAGACGAGGTCTCCCTCTTCTTCAGGGTGGTCTTGCATTCTGAGGGCAAGCAATCCACCCCTCTTAGCCTCCCAGGGTGCTAGGATTACAGGGGTCAGCCACTGTGCCCAGCCCTAAGCTGGGACCTCTTAAAAGTAAGTCCCAGTCTGCTGGATACATGATAAAAAGTTAATGGTTGCTTTTTAAATGAAGGAAGAATTGAGCTTTTTATACTGACAATAAGAAACTAGCCCAGAGGAGATATTCTTGATCTAAACTCAACATTTTTTCTTTCTCAGGACAATAGATGGAAATTCTCCCTGATTTTGCTGAAGTTCACAGAAGTAATCACTGAGAATATATAAATTTTTCATTTTGTTTTAGAAAGGCAACCTTTATTCATAATAAAAATTAGCAAGTGTTGAGATGCCCCTTTGAGAATGGAAATTGTATGATTTTTGAATTTTAGATATAATTAGGAAAACATTCTTTTACTTCTGTAATCTATGTGCTTCAGATGAATTATATTTTATTTATGTGAACTTTATAACATTACCACAAAGGGTAATAGTGATTTTGAATTGGCCTATTAGAGCATATCATTGATTGGGATTAGAATTTTGATATCACAGTAATTTACATTCTATGTTTTAGATATATTCTTTCAATTCAGCACTGTACACATATCTCATAGGTTATTTTTAATATAAATAATAATGGGTACATGACTAAGTTTTAAAATGAGGCCACAACAGTAGGAAAATGCAATTTTAGTGTATAAATAATATTATTAAATATCTGTAATATGGACAGTTAGCATAGCAATGCCAAACTAAATAGAAAACTTAAAAATATTTTTAAAAATTGATGTAACCACAAAAGAACTACTTTATTTATGGCTTCTTGTACCCAAGAACTCCCCAAAATCTTTTATAGATAATTTGAAGGAGCAGTGACATGCATTAACATAGTCTATACTGAACTTTATTCCCCCAGCTTATGGCATGCTAGATGGAACAATTTTAAATTAAAATGTTCAAAACCTATTAAAATCGCATCGATAACTATAAAAAGAGTGGTAGAGAATACAGGGAGAAGGAAATATCTGGGGAAAGAAAATGCGGATGATGATTTTGAGAGAATACAATAAAAATCGGTTCTCCAGGAGGGCGGTGGACTCTCACTAAATATGACTGTATCTATCACAGACACTCTTAGAATTTTCATCATTGCTCAAGAGAATTGTCACTGGAAATCCACCCAGAAAGTAATTTGCAACCAAAGAAGTTTAAAAGTAAAATTACGTAGGTTTTGTGGGTCTATTTTTAGAAGAAGTTCCTATTGAGTTAGAAAATCAGACAGCAAAACAAGGTGCTAAATATATTACTATAACTTCATATTTTAAATGGCATTTATAACTTTATAATAGTCCATGAGAAAGATATAATTAAGTGTGCTCAGAATGTGAAAATGTTTCTTAGATACCTGTTAAGACTGAGTTTTCTGTCTAGTGTTATATTTTAAGCAATGTAATTTGACTCTTGATTATTTGGCCTAACTCAGTTCAACAAACATTTATTATAAACCCTCCTATAAATCAGATCATAGCTAGGTACCAGGGTCACTAAAATAGCAAGTTGGTTTATGCAGCCTAATAACTCATTTTTGAAGTGGTAAAGAAAAAATGTAAACAACATAATTTTACAAGGTGACAAAATACTATAATAAAGAATGTCCTCATTATTAAAAGATAATAACCAGGAAGGTTGGAGAAAAAGGGATGAGCCAGCACGTCCTAGAGCAGGGGGGAAGGCGGGATGAGCAGACCCAAGGAGATGAGGGTGGTTGTGTAAAAGAATAACAATCACTATTATGATCCAAATTGTGCCAGCTACGGTTATAAGCACATGTATGTGTGACTTCAGGTAACCTGGCTTCAGAGTCTGGCCTTTTGACCACTATGCTATGCTGTGTTTCATGATAACATAGTGTGTATAAGGCAGAATTAAAGCAATTCCATGTAACTGGATCATAGTTTTCATGTAATGGAGGGATTTAAAATCAAGTGAAAAACTGTTGGGACAAGATTCCAAAGGGTCTAATGTATATTTATGGGGGTTATTTAGACTCTGCCTTAGAAGAAATAATAATTCATCAAACACTTTTATGTAGAGAGCAACATAATGCTAATGATACCTATTTTAGAAAAAAAATCAAGACAAAAGACAAGCATCCTGCTTAGGAGGCTGTTATAAAAGACCTAGGGGTAGACAGGAAAGCTGGGATTCAGACATGGTGAAAATAATGACTTCGAGGCATTATCTCAGAAATCAGTGAAAGATTGAGTCAAAAAGTAGAGAGATACAATGGAAAATACATAACCAAGATGCCAAATAATCTTTTTAAGTATTTATTAACTCAGTACAATATGCAACATAGTGCATCAAGTTCTAGTAAATCGGTATGACAAATGCAAACAGAAATAATTAGGGCTTCTTTCATCAGAGAACAATCTAATAGCTGAGATACAGGTTATATGTAATCAACAAAAAAGATAAAAATGATTAGTAATGAATGCTATCTATTGGATTCTAAAGATAATTCTGCATAATTCTTTCATACGTACACTCAATATGTTTTCTCTCCACTGTGCCATCTAGTTCAAAAGGTTCATATGGGGCAGCACCTGTGGCTCAATGGGTAGGGCGCCGGCCCCATATACTGAGGGTGGTGGGTTCAAACCCGGCCCCGCCCAAACTGCAACAAAAAAATAGCTGGGCGTTGTGGTGGGCACCTTAGTCCCGGCTACTCGGTAGGCTGAGGCAAGAGAATCGCATACGCCTAGGAGTTGGAGGTTGCTGTGAGCTGTGTGATGCCACGGCGAGGGCAATAAAGTGAGACTCTGTACAAAAAAAAAAAAAAGAAAGAAAGAAAAATACAAAGGTTCATATGAACTGTCTACCTTTCAACTCAGGGGATCAGGAATGTGAAGAGGATCTTGGGCTACCACGTTGGGTGATGTATACTATGGGGACAGAAATGATTTCAGTTCACAAAACCTGAAGCAAGAAACATTCTTAAAACTTAAGAGAGACTCAGGTGGCGCCCGTGGCTCAGTGAGTAGGCCACCGGCTCCATATACCAAGGGTGGTGGGTTCAAAACTCAGTCCCGGCCAAACTGCAACAAAAAATACCCAGGCTTTGTGGAGGGCGCCTAGTGCCAGCTACTCAGGAGGCTGAGGCAAGAGAAACCTACCTGACCCTCATTAATTTCCTAATTCTTATGGTTTCATGTAAAATTTTCTGTGGAATTAAGACCTCCCATTTTTAAGATACAAATTTTCTGTTGGATTAAGACCTCCTGTTGTTTTCTTTTTTCCTTTTCATTTTAGCATTTTTTTAAATTAAATCATAGCTGTGTACATTAATGCAATCATGGGGTACAATGTGTGGTTTTATATACAATTTGAAATATTTTCATCAAACTGGTTAACATATAACATAGCCTTCACGGCATTTTCTTAGTTATTGTGTTAAGACATTTATATTCTACATTTAGTAAATTTCACATGTACCCTTATAAGATGCACCATAGGTGTGGTCCCACCAATTCCCCTCCCTCCACCCATCCTCCTCTCCCCTCCCCTCCTCCCCTTTCCCCTTCTTCTCAGTCTCAATAGTAAGACTGAGTACATTGGATAATTTTTCTTTCATTCTTGAGGTACTTTGCTAAGAAGAATATGTTCTAGCTCCATGCATGTAAACATGTAAGAGGTAAAGTCTCCATCTTTCTTCAAGGCTGCATAATATTAAATTTTCTGTGGGATTAAGACCTCCTGTTTTTAAGATAACTCTTTATCATTCCTTCCAGCTTAACTCCAATTGCTTTCCAGGGCGCCTCAGCCTTCTTAGGTAGACAGGCACATTGCACCCTCCTCTGTGCATGCCTCCTCGATTCTATCTCGGAAATCTGACTTAAATAAAATCTGAAAGGATAGACTTTAATCAGAGGAACAATAGCTACTCAAGGAAACCCAACACATTGTCCTGGATTCCATAGTAGAATCTGATGCCTTTAAGGTGTAATATAGACGGATGTTATCGCTTATCTAAGGAGAAGGCAGGGCTATAACAGATGCTTTTCTTTGAAGAGGAAAGAAAAGGATGATAGTGTTTTCTGGAGCAAAGCAGTCAAAGTCCTTGGTTGTAGAGTTGTACACTGTGGGAAGGATTCATGCCATACATAGTGCAAAAACATAATCCTAATATGGACATTTATTATATAAAACAATGAACATAGGTTTAAATTGTTCCACAAAGATTTAGTCTCACAGTTAATTTGATAAAAATAAACACTTTAAAATGGCCACAGTGACTTGGTCTGTAGTCCACGATTCTTTGGAGGCTGAGGCAAGAGAATAGCTTGAGCTCAAGGATTTTAAGGCTAACGTGGGCAACATAGCAACACCCCATCTCTTAAAAAAAATAAAGACAAAGATGAAAGTGTTTTTAACAACGAAATATATTCCATGTGACCTTCTAAATATGTTTAGAGTGTTATAATTTTTAAGATTCATGCCATTTAAATTCATTTAATATTTTTAGCACTTTTCTGCATTTCACACCATTTTATCATGAATTCTGGGCGATGTACTACATATATGTTTATATAATTTTAAATTTTTCTCTGTGGAGAGATACGTATATGCAGAAATGTTCAATTCATGCCAATGATTATAAGATAATTTCAGTGGAGAAAATATGAGTTTCAGGTCCATTTGCCAATTTTTCTGCTCAGATTACTGTTTTTATATAGCTGAATCATACCCTAAAGAGTAAAGTGAACAGCAGATAAAAGACATTAAATCATTCTTTATACCATTGGACAGAATAAACAAAAATATGACTAAATATGTAGAGAGTTGTCCTTTTTGTACATTTCATCATCTGATATTTCAGAGTACTTGTATTCCTCAGCTCACATGAAATATCAGAACATTTGAGAAGCAAAATAAAAACTCTAATTTTATTCAGGTTAAAGTGTTTGTAGTCATATATCTGTTGTCATATTTTTCACCTTATATTTGATTTTATTAGCAAATTATTGAGGATATTTATCAGAAGACAACCTTAGATAGTATTTTTTTAAGTAATGTGATTAATAATTCACAGAATCAACTAATGCCCATTTACTGACTGACATTTTAAATGTCTATGAACTTGCTTCCTCATTTATATAAATTCTGATCAGAGCAATGATTACATTATCAAGAAACTTTTCTTTGACGCGCACTAACAATTAATTTGAAAGCCTATACTTGTACAATTATACAATATGGTAAAGCTTAGATTTCTGATATGAAATTCTATAAAATGCTTATTAAGACAAGCATCATTTAAGTGTTCTTAGACAGGAATAACTAGTCACAATTTTGAAATAGGAAACAGTTCAAATAATAGTAAACAAATAGTAGTAGGAGAGAAGTGCAGAGAAAAACCAGGGATAAGATCACAGAATAGTTTCCACAAGTCAGAATGTAAGTGCATATTTAATTCTAATCATGGGAGAAAATAATTATAGGACTTAAAAGGGGGATGATTGGTATTTAATTCACATTTTAAAAAGAGTTTAGAGACTCTTTTTTCCAAGGGAGTATAACATCAATGGAAGTGGAAATTCTGTGGCTAATTTATTATTTGTTTTGGTGATAGAACTGGCAAGACTTATGTTGAATTGGGTTAGAAATAGAGATTACTTCTTGCCCTTTGGTCTGAGTATAAGGGGAGCTGATAATGCCACAAATTAATATGGGAAAAGCTGATAGACAAGTATGTTTGGCATTGTGGGATGGTTGATTGTGCCTAATCAACATTCAAATAATCAGAAATACACTGTTCTTTGAGATTCTTTTGTTTTGAACTAAATCACAAAATCTAATTTTATGACTCTGTTAAGTATATTGCTTTGTGGTCCCAATATTGTACTCCTGTTAATTATGACTTACCAAAGCAAAATTATGTTTTCTTATGAAGTAGATAAAATTATTATCAACCCATTTTACCTAGTCAGAGGAACATCGTCTGAGTATTTTAAAGAGTATATTTCTTTCAGGTATAGACACTCCACAATATAAATTAGAAGGTAATTGTGGAGATGCCAATCCAGAGATAAGAAAATCTTAATATTTTATACATACTCTGGAGCCATTTAATTTTATGGTTATTTCAGATGTTTATAAGTCTCCTAAGCAATAACAGAGAAATCTTTATGGTTGCATACGAATTTTATGGCCATCCTGTGATACTTTAGTGAAGTTTACTTGCAAAAGAAACAAAAGATCTTGAGAGTTTTTAGTAGAAGTATATGGATGGAAACACCAAAAATAAAGGGATTTCAAACCCTTTCTACAAAAGACTGCCACTAGGAAAATTCTCATCAATCTTTATCTTTTTCATGAATACAGAGATACAACAGAATTTGCTATGTGTGTGATTTTTTTTTCTCTAAATCTCTTAATGCATAAATGCGAAACATTTAGAAAGGCTATTTGGTATTCAGAATAATAACTTCCCACTTTTGCTGCCATTTTCTGCATCCTGAACTTTTCAGACCCTGCTATCATTTTGTCCTGGCAGTTTAAGTGGGACAACAACTTTCTTGATCTAAACCACCAGCTTCTGCATAAGAACTTGCCCTGCAGCAGCCTGGAGGAAGAGGAGTTCCTGGGACATGCAATAAGAGCTCCAAGAGTACAGATCAAGCCCTTTAATGGGTTCTGGGCAGGAGTTTGCAGACCTCAAAAGGTCCATGAGCAGGAGCTGGTTGCCAATAGACAGGGGTGACAGGGAGGACAAGTCTGAAGCCTAAGGGCTTGATGCCAAGAATGAAAAGACAGCAGTACCAGTGGCCTGGAAGAGGCGAAGAGACTGGGTGGACTATGGCCAGAGCACCCACAGAGGTTTGGAACAGAATCAAAAAGGTGGCAGGGATACTGAAGACGCAGGCATGTATTGTTCAAGGCTGGATGATGAGGAAATCTAGAGATGGTAGTGGGATTTGTGAGAACACAGACAGGCCTGTCTGGCTGTTTGCCACAGCAGAAGGATTAGACTCCCTAAATTCTCTCTTGATGCTTATAACACAGTCTCAGAAAAGAAAAAGCTAACTGAAATGATTCATTCTATTTTTCCAGTGAGTGTAACGAAGCTGTGATATAAAACCTCCCTACGTTCATATATTGAGTTAGAATGTTGCTTCTTAATTTTGTTCATACACCATTTCTTTCATACTTTACTCATACTTTATTTGAGGGTTGAATCATATGAAATTGCCTTTTTTTCTGGTAAAATAATGATCAAATATCAGCAGATTTATATACTTCTTTCTGTTTCAAATTCTATACATTTAAAAGGTTTCTCACTTATTCTAAAAGTTCCTTTTTTGTGTGTGACACACAAAATGGCCAAGAAAACACATTAATCAATTATTTAAATATGAGAGTTTTAAGAATGAAGGGTTGTAATCTTGAATTAATCTTATTTTTGACTCCTGAATATTTTCTATAGAAGTTATGTTTGAACAGAAGTCTCTGGAATATTTCTTTTTCTGGTCTAAGGTACCAAAGGAAGATGTCACTGACTGAAAATAAAATAATATATTAAAAACAAAGTAAATATGTTTAACTGAATTAAAAGCATAGTGTGAAATCTCCTATTTTCTGTTAATAAATAATTTATAATATTAATTTGGCTATTAACTGTGATTTTTATCATCATATAGTTACTGTCAAAGTATAAAGTTACTGTTTTTTATCCCTTTACAAATAAATACAGGCATAATAAAAGTGGACATGGAAAAGTTCATAGTTCTTGCTTGAAAATGAACATTTTCTATATCTAATGATTGTTTTAATGCCACATAACAAGAACCTTGAATGAGGTTTTCAAGGGAGAGGGTAACATTTCCTTTTGTCAGTGTCTCTTGAGTATTTCAATAACTGTGAGATAAATGAAAAAATTTTGGATAATTCTGTTTTATATTGACTCAGTTATAACTTAAGGAATTTAAAATGCTTAAGGTACAAATAGCAAGGGAATCACCCTTCCTATAATGTAACTATTTATTTATGCCTTAAGTTTTTGAAAAAATATCACTTGCTGGCTTCAACATTAGTCAAACATTTAGTATTTCCCTTTAAACCCCATTGGTCTGCAAGTAGAGATCCTGTGTTCTGGTGTATTCTTTACCTTGCTGTTTCCTGATCACACACTCATTTTACCTACTGAGTTGTTTCTTCAGTTTATTTTCCTTCCAATGTCAAAACCCACTCCATCCAGAGTAATATGTTTCCTTTAATATTTTAATGCTATTTTTAATTCTAAGATAATAAAAAACTTGAACTTAGTGTGTGTATTTCACATGTATCAGTTGTGAGAGATGCGGAAAATCATGAAAAGAGTTCATTATTAGGCTCTAGCTAATATTAATAGGTTTTTCTTCATATTGTTGTTAGTGGCAATATTCAGATTGTTTTTCTGTTCCATCAATATTATCTTTGATTTTTCCATAATTCTTTTTGAGTTGTATTTTTTTATTTCCAAGATAAGTGACATTAATTAATAATTTGCTTTTATAACAAATTATTTCTAGACCATAACATCACAGTAGTGTCACAATGTGCTAGAATTAATGAAAGAGTGAATATTCCTTTTTTTTGAGTATCTACATTAACCATTGCTTACGATTTCTATAATTTGGAAAATCATTTTTCTATAGACTCCCTAGCACTAAGTATTTCCATGGCATAATTAAAATTATTATATTTACCATTAACAAATTTTTGTGGTGCCAACAAGGAGGCAGAAATGCAGAAAACTGCAGGTTTATAAATGTGTGAATCATTTGCAAGCTAGACAGTGCCAATTATTTACCTTAGATGAGTAGTGCACAATAAAACCCAGGGTCAATGATAATTGAGGTGACTTCATCCTGCTTCAAGTCTGTTATCACATAAAAGGAGCAATCTGTTTTTAATCTAAAATTTGACATGAGTAAACTTGTTTTATTAGCTTCTTGATGTTTGTTAAAATAAAGAAAACAGCAATTTAAGAGAGATAGGTTTATAACAATCTTTTGAAGACTCAGTAGCTAGAAATTAGTCAGAACAATGCTGAACTATTAGAAAATAATTGGAGTAATTAAAAAAGCACAAATGAGTTAAACTACAAAGAGTGAACAGCAATGTCTTTTTTTTCTGAGGCTGGCATCCTACAATCATGGTATACTTTCCTTATTATTTATGAAAAAGCTTGTTAGACAAGTTTATGACTTAAGATAGAAATTGGCTTGTGACTTTTGTCACATAGACTTCCAGAATCAAATTGATTTTGACAGATGTTAGAGTAATACCAGGAGAATTTTTGATGCATAATAACCACCATTTATGTTTTTACACAATATAGAAAGTTTAAGAGAAATTCAATAAATACATTAACAACTTTATTTTGTTTTGCCATTGACAATATGTTTAAAGTAAATTGCTGATTTGTGATTTATCTACCAGAAATAGGACATAAGTTAATAGAAAAGGTTTACATTTCTTATTCATTGCTACTAACCATTTCTGCTAATTGCACATTAAAGAACTGAGTTCTTACACAATTGATCACTTCTGGGTATATAACCTTAAAATTGCATGTGTCATTTGCATCATTTTTGCCATCAGCTTTTACATCTACTGTGAGATCACTAGCAATTCAGTTCTAAAGCAATCATAAACAAAGTTACCACCCCAAAATATTTCCATAATAAAACCAAGTAACTTTCACTAGAGAGTCAGAATTGTGTTATTATTATTATTATTATTTTTGATGAAGAAAGACATAGCTATATAACTTTGGAGTGAATTTAAAATTAACTTTGGAGAGTTTTAATATAAAACTTCATCAAACAAGTCATATCTTTTTAAAAATAGTCATTTACCTGAATAATTTTACCAACTAAGCTTATAAAGTACATGTATATTATTCATGAAATTGAGCCTAAAAATGTGAGTACAGATGTATTTCTAACTGGACAAAGGTTAAATAATGTATGTGAACCAGACAGTGGCGTCATTACTAAGTTAAAGTTTATTGTTACCATATATTTATGTACTGCCTATATCAAAAAATCTTCTCTTGAACAAGATATTTCAAGAGAATGCATGAGAAATTGGGTAAGAACAGTGAGTTTTCATTTACATTTCATTGATTGCTGAATAACTCAATTCATTTACAGCTTTGATGACCGAAATTGAATTAATTTAGCAATATATCTGTGAAGGCTACAGACGATAGCATTATCACATTACATTAAAAGATACATTGCCTATTTGGAATAGCAAAGCCATACGACATACCAGATTGTAATGGAAAGTATATTTCTCTGTTAACAGCAAACATCTATCTCAAAATTTTATTTCTTGCTTACAACTGTTTTGTTGTAGCTAAAAGGGAAAATGCTAGCCAGGGTTTTTATTACTTCCAGAAAAGTTACCTTTTTGTGAAGTATGATTTCATTAACCCTTCATTGCCTATTGTAGATATGTTCCTTATTTAACTCAATAGAGGATCTTGATAAGCCAGCACAAAAGGGTCTAAAGACTCTAAACCAAATTATGCTAAGGTGTATGATTTTTAGTCTCTAAAATTCATTTTGACTTTTAATCTCATAAATTCTGAATTTCACACTTAAACAAGTTGATTTACTGAGTTTACTTTCTCACGTTAACAACATTGGAGAGTCAAAGCAGGTAACTCTGGTCATGCAATTGACCGTGAGAACAATACAGTAAGTGCTCTGCTTAGTGTCTTAGCTGGTCACTGGTCCTCACTGCTTGCATAAGCTAGCTTATCTTCACTGCCTGCTCTTCGGCCTCTAAGTCTCTATACCCTTGTGCATTCTCTTCCCCTTTCTCTCTCTCGTAATCCTTTCCTTTGTTCTTTCTCTGCCTATACTGCCTTGTTTCCCTAAGAACTTTACATGTGTGTGATTGCAGTTGTGCCTATAAGGGAACCTATCTATAAGGAAATATATACATGCCTTTAAATTACAGAAATAACAGGACATTCACATTTATTGTGCTAGTAGCAACTTCTCAGATCCTGGAGGTCCTCACCAATTTCTCAGGCAGATGACAGGGGATTTATTGTTTTGAGATTCTTACCCAGGTACCATAATTTTACCATAATGAATACATGCATTTCCCCAGAGTGTAGACTTTAGTAACTTTAAATTGCATCATTACAATTACCTGGTCTCTTCACTACTTGTCACAATATGTAAAACATTAACCTATACTCTTACGTATAGTTTTGTAATAGAAAAGAAACCGTTTCAGGTAGATAAATTGTATTAAAGTTTGCCATTAACCCATCTTTATTTCCTCCTTGACCCAGCTATCACTCAGCAATAAATTTCCATGACATTGTGTGGGGATAAATGTTTCTGTTGGAATTGATTTCTACATTTATGCCATTGTGGTCTGTAATGATACACAGTATAATTTCTATTTTTTTTTTACTTTCTTAAGGCTTGTTTTTTGACTTAGGAAATGATAAATCTTGGAAAATGATCCATGAGCTTATGAAAAGAACATATATTCAGTAGTATTAGGGTGAAATGTTCTGTAGATGTGCATTCAGACCATTTGTTCTGGAATCATGTTTAATTCCAAAGTTGTTTTTAATTTAATGTCTACTTGGAGGATTTATGCAGTTCTGTCATTAGGGTGTTGAAATCCCAGCTATTATGTTGCTGTTGCTTATCATTTTGTTTATATCAAATAGAATTTGCTTTATAATTCTGAAAGCACCTAAATTAAGTGCACAAATATTTAGGATTTATATATCTGTGTGTTGCACTTTCCCTTGACCAGTATTTAATAATCATCTTTGTCTTTCCTTACTTTTGGTGCTTTGAAGTCAGTTGTATCTGCGATGAGAATAGCTTTTTTTTGGTTTCAATTTACATGAAATAATTATTTTCTAATCTTTCACTCCGAATCTTGATGTATTCCTGGGCTTAGATGAATTTCCTGAAGACAGGAGATACTTGGCTTGTATTTTTTTTATTCAATCAGCCATCCTGTGTCTCTTTTGTGGGGAGTTTAACCTTTTCACACTTAGTGAGAAAATTTATGAGTAGGGTGGATTTCTATTAGTCCTCTTGTGTGGGACTCTGTTACATTGTCTTATCACTTGGGCCCTTATGATAGCTAGGCTTTTTCCTTTAGTTTCTAGATAGTTGTACTTTACTGTAGTCTGTTGAGTTCTTTGTTTAGTATGTTCTGATTACTTCCTGATGGGCAGGTCTAGTAGTGACAAATTTCTTCAAAGTTTACTTGTCAGGAAAAGATTGATTTTTCCATCAAATACAAAGCTTATTTTTGCAGGATGCAGACTCTTAGGCTGGCAGTTGTTCTACTTGAGAAGACTGAAAATATTATCCTACTCCCTTCTGGTTTATAAAGTTTATGTTGAGAAATCAGCTGTTAGCCTAATGGATTTACCCTTGTAGGTCAGTTACTTATGCCTGACTACTTGTAGAATTTTCTCTACTATTTTTGACTTTGGCTGGGTTAATTACAATGGATCTAGGAGATGCTCTTTCAGTTGAATAATCCTGGAATTTTGTCCATCAGGTAACTGTATGTCTGAATCACTGGTGATGCTTGGGAAATTTTCAACTATAATATTCTCAGCTAGAACTTCCTTGTTTTGGGGACTCTCTTCCTCTCCTCCAGGGATAGCTATAATTCCTGTTTGTATGGTTTGTATTGTCCCATATCTCTCTAAGAGTTTGCTATATTCATTTCTGTCCCTTTAAATGACTGAGTTAGCTTGAGATCTTTTTCATCACACTGTAAGATTTCTTGTCTGTGGTTTTTTCTGTTGCTATAACTTTGTGCTATATTTTGAAACTGCTGAATGCTTCTTTTAATTTTTTAAGATCTATTGCATTCTTTAAAATTTTGTCCAGATACTTGGTGACTTTGTCTTTGATTTTGTTAATTTCTTGGGACATATTTTGGACTTCTTTTTGTAGTTTTCAATTTCCTCTTCAATTCCATTTACCTTATTTGATATCTTTATTCTGAATTCTATTTCTGTGATTTGAAAATTTTTTTCATGGTGGGAATTTTCAGCATTAGCCCCATTGTGATCCCTTGGGAAGAGTTGATTTGTTTATTTGCTGGTTTCTCCACATGTGTGGTTTCTTTTTGCTTTTTTAACTCTAGGATATAAGTTTAAGTTATTCCTAAGGTACAGTAAAGAAAAAGTAAAAAAAAAAAAAAAGAAGAAACATTTTTTAAAAGAGAAAATAAAGATATAGTAATTAACTGAAATTAATAAAATCCTCATTAGTCCCCGTTTTCATAGTTGACTCCCCTCTTTTCTTCTCTTTTCCACTCCTTGTGTACTGTGGTGTCACTCTCTACCTTAACAGCTTTTTCTCTGAGCAGAGCATCTGAATGGTGGTGACTATTTGTTTATACTTCTCTCCCCTTTTCCTGGGAGAGGCCTTGGGAGCCTGTGGTTCCTTCCAACCCTTGGCTCACTGCCTGCCAGCCCAGCATTTACTTTGTCTCTGTAGCTGAGGTCCAGGGGGTGTGGTCTTAGCATTTTTTTTTTAATTCGAGGAACTGAAAGATGGTTGTCAACTCTTCATGCTGTCAGAGAAAGACATTGAACGTATCAGTTGACAAATCCTATAATTATTCTTTCATTAGAGAAAGACTATAAAACATGCACATAGACACACATTTACAGAGTATGGACATAGATTCAGAATAAAATATAGGACTAACCTGGAAATGATATTTGGTAACCAATTATCAATATAGTTTTAAAAACATTTTTAGAAATACAAATACTGACATTTTATCAATCATATTACACATAATATCTCATTTAAACAACTTTGGATCCTCTAAAATCTAAATTTATTCACAGTGCAACAGCAAGTGGTGCTCTTACATTGTTTATTACACTGTTTCCTATCATATTTTGAAAATCTAGTTTCATATGTTAATACAGACAGAAATAGCTCTATTAATAATAATTACATTAAATTCAAATATTATGAAATAAACGAGATAAGCCATGTAAATATAGACTTTATATATATAGGAATTTGGTATTTTTCCTTTGGAATAGGAGGATATTACTAGACTAGCTAAGGCTGAGAAAAGTGACACAACAAATAGTCTGCAAACACAACTTGAGGCTTTAATTCCCTAACAGAAAACAGAAGATGTTATCTGAGGTTTGAATAACCCATAAAGACTTCTTACACTGACACCCGACTGCCAGCCATTTGGAATGGTGTTCTCATAATACTTTTTAAATGAAGTATCCATTTTTGATTAGATAATCAATATGCACTCTTTATATACTATTATAAATTGCATATTTAAAAAAAAATTTCCAAAATTTTGGTGTGTACAGATAGAAATATGGTTGCTTTTTTGTTTGTACTTCATATGCTAAGGTTTTCTACATTCATCTATTAATTATAATCAGTTATCCATAAAATTTTTATAATCTTTATATGTACTCATACATGTCTGCAAATTATAGTAGTTTTACTTTTTCTTTTACTATTTTTATACTTTTTCCCCCTCATTTCTTTGTCTTGAATAAAATACAGAATGAAAGAGGTAATAATAGACATGATTGTTTCCTTCTCAAGTTGAAACAAAGTATTAGTATTTTACCATGAAGCATTATATTTATTGAAAAGGTTTTATTAATAGCTGTCATTAGATTAATGAATGCTTTTTCTATTTGTAGTTAGCTAAGAGTTTGTTTGATGGCTTGTTCTAATTAGGAATAAGTGTTGTATTTTATTAAATGCTTATTTTACATTTCTTGGGTGCCCAAATATGTTTTCTTATTTATTCTTTTAATATGATAGTTCTATAGATGGATATTTGAATGCAAAATTACCTTGAATTCCTAGAATAAACCCAACTTAGTCAAAATATAGTATTCCTTTTATATGTATTCCTGACTTTGATTTGCTATATATATATATATACTTAGATTTTTTAATCAATGCTTATGGGAGTAATTAGTATATAAATTTCATTTCTTGCAATATCTTTTGCAAGTTTTAGTATCAAAATTGTGTCAGTACCATAGAATGAGTAGGAAAATTTCCCTTTCCTCTACAATCCATGTACGATTGGTATTATTTCTCCCATTTACAAACATGATAGTGAGGCCATCTGGCTCCACAATTTTCTTTAAAGAAAAGTTTTTAATTGTAGATTCAATTTATTTAAAAGGCATAGGGTAATTTAATTCTATATTTTTTTGTGTCAAGTAGAAATAGATTAGATTTTTCTAAGAATTTGTCTAGTTTATTTAAAAATGTGTTGGCATAAAGCTCTTTCAATATCCTTTTATTTTTTAATGTTGTGAGATCTGTACAGTTGGCACCATCTTCATTTTGTGTTTCATAACTGGTAATATTTTCTTGATCACTTTTGCTAGGAATTTCTTAATCTTATCAACTTTTACTTTTCATTAAACCTCCAAAATGGTCAGGCAGGGTGGCTCATGCCTGTAATCCTAGCACTCTGGGAGGCCAAGGCTAGGTGGCTTGCTTGAGCTCAGGTGTTTGAGACCAGCATGAACAATAGTGTGACCCCCATCTCTACTAAAAATAGAGAAAAAGTAGCTGAGTATTGTGACTAGTGCCTGTAGCCCCATCTACTTGGGAAGCTGAGGCAAGAGGATCACTTGAGCCCAAGAGATTGAGGTTGGTGTGAGGTGTGATGTCATGGCACTATACCCAGGGGACAGAGTAAGACTCTGTCTCAAAAAAAAAATAAATACTCTAAGTTCTCCACATTTTTCTATGTTTTAATTTTTGCTGTTACATTAAAATATTCTGCATGGAATAACTACAAAATATTCTAAAGAAAAACAATAAAAAGTATAAATAAATTTTCCTGAAACTGATTCTAGATCATAAATGTAGCTGGAATCAAAATCTATTCAGGGTATTTTCTTTTTGTATTTAATTTTAAAAAATCTAAAAATCTTATTCTAAAATTATATGAGGATGCAAAGGTCTCTTATTAAGTAAAATGTTCTTGAAGCAAAAGGTCAAATTTGGAGGACTAAAACTATTTGATAACCAGACTTATCATAAAATTACAGTACATAAGAATGCATATTATTGGTAAAAGGACAAAAACATAACCAAAGTAAAGTGATTATCATATCAACAGTCACTATTTTTGCTAGAGTTGGCACTGGAGAAAAATAGTAAACAGAAGTCAATCATTTCAATAAACAATACTGGAACAATCATGTCTACCTACAGAAAAAAATCAAATCTTGATGCCTGCTTCATGCCATGCACAAAAAGTCAATTCCAGGTAGGTAATGGATGTAAACATACAAGGTAAAATAATGGAACTTCTACAAATATCCCAGGAGTAAAGACACACATACATACATGCAAACACTCTAGGATGAAGGAGAAGATTGATAAATCTGATTATATTTCAATTAAAACCTCTGTTCATGGAAGGACGTTATTTTGAGAGTGACGAGACACTTAGTGGGAGTAGATTTTCATCATGTACACAACTGACAAAGACTTGTATCTAAACTATATAAAGAAGGTCTAGATTTCTGTATGATAAAGACAGACAGACAACACAATAAAAAATGTGCTAAATCTTGAGGAAGAACATTCCAAAAGAAGAAATCCAGTATACAACTATACATATGGGAAGCCTCTTAACAAAACTAATTATCAGAGGAAAGCAAATTAAAGTAACAATAAAATACTCCTAAGCACTTGTTAGAGTGGGTAAAATTAAAGTAATAAATGGTAAACATAGGATTTATATATAACCAAGCCATTCCATCTCTTAGGTATAAACCCCAAAGAATTGAAAACAGGGACTCAAATAAATGTTTGTACACCAATGTGCATAGTAGCATTATCCATAATAGCCAAATGGAAGAAAAAAACAATATCCATCAATAGATAAGTGGATAAACAAAATATTATATATTCATAGTAGAATACTATTCAGACATGAAAATAAATGAAGTTCTGATACGTGCTACAACAAATATGAACCCTAAAGGCATCATGTTAAGTGAAATACACAAGATATAAAAAGGAAAAAAGGAAAAAATGTTGATGAGAAAACAGGAACTGGCACTCTCATATCCTGTGAGTGAGAGTTTAAACTGGTACAGGTGCCTTAAGAAACTGTTAGCAATAGCTACGAATGCTGTGATATGCCTACCATATGACCCAGAAATTCTCTTCTAGGTTTGTACTAAGTTCATATTTCTGATTTTTCATTCTGCTGAGTAGTTGCATTTTAATAAAATATTTATTCAAAACTGAAATATTCCAAATACACAGAACATTATATTAGAAATAACAAGGCATATTTTTCCAGCCCAAATAATTGGGGGCTTCAAAATATGGACTCCTTGATTTTGTAGATTATAAAATTACCCTGATAAATACTTCTGTATTTTCTTGAGTATAGATTTGTAAGTCTCATAAAATCTAGGTCTAAGGGTAAATTTGTTGTTGTTAATAATTTATATTCTGAAACTGTAATTTGAAAAAGTTCAAATTGTTCTTTTGGTGAATCAAAGCTATCACATTCCCCAGGGATAAAGGTTCAAATGGTTCAAGTAGATTGAAAGGTTTAAATTGTTAAGAATAAGAAAATCTCCAACAGTTACAGAATTAAAAAATCCATTCCAAGTACCCATTACCAAACTCACAGTGTAATCTGGTAATGAATCCTTTTTAAGTTATTGTAACTAATGGATTCTTTTTTATTGAGCCATTGTTGTCCTCCTTTAAATATGCTAACAAATTGTGGTGAAATATAACTAATGGAATGATTGTTTATCATTCAGCATAAAGGATGTAATGTCCTAAATAGGAAAAACCAACATACTTTTCTGACAGTCATAGGAGAGATTTTATTATATATTCTGAGAGGTGGGATAAATGGAATAATTTGAGGATACTTGTTTCTCCTTATAAGTCAAGAACTAATTTTCGGTAAAGGCAGTAATGTAGACTAATGGCCCCATGTGACTGAGGAGTCTGTAGTTTTTATAAGAAAGAGGCTAATGACTTCCAGACCTGGGTCATCAAAAACTAAGGAGCATATCGAGTAGAGTAATGGCCTGAGTCTGTCAGAGGTCACCAGCAGATTATGAAGAGTCACAGGAGTGGTATTTTTTTTTTTTTTTTTTACTTTTTGAGGCAGAATCTCACTCAGTCACCCTACGTAGAGGGACATAGTATCATTGAACTTCAAACTCTAGGGTTCAAGACATCCTCCTCCCTCAGCCTCCTGAGTAGCTGGGACTACAGGTATGTGCCACCATATCTGGCTACTTCTTTTTCTGATTTTAGTAGAGATAATGTCTTGTTCCAGCTCAGGCTGGTCTAGAACACTGGAGCTGAAGCAGTCCTCCCACCTCAGCCTCCTAGACTGCTAGTATTACAGGTTTAAGTCACCACACCCAGCTAGAGGTGTTGTAATTTTTTTTCTTTTCTTTTTTTTTTTTTTTTGCAGTGTTTGGCCAGGGCTGGGTTTAAACCCTTCACCTCTAGCATATGGGGCTGGTGCCCTACTCCTTTGAGCCACAGGCACCGCCCAGGAGTTGTAATTTTTAATGTGAGTCATAGTATATATAAAAGACTTTCCAGAACAATATGAGTGAAATGTCAGCCTGGAATAAAAGGTCTTGACCTTTTTTTTTTTCTTTCACTGAGTATCATTTTCTTCAGACAGATATCGAACATCATCTGTCAATTCTTATTCAAAACAGAATTTGTTGTGTGGCACTTTATCTGTTATTAGGTTTATTCAAGGCTGATACATTCTAAAAGCAATAATACATTTCATATTTGATCTTAGCCAAAAAGCTGAGAATTGATCATAATTTAGTTCAAATATGAGTCTCTGCAACAATTTAAGGTCAGCTTCATATCTTTAATTGTATTGAATATCAGGCAGAGAAGGGTCAAAACAACCTTTGAATTAGATGGTAAGGTCCAAATGTTCTGCCTTAAACCTAATACATATAATTGAGTACACACCAAAATCTAAACTCT
Organism: Perodicticus potto; assembly: GCA_963574655.1. Taxonomy (NCBI): domain Eukaryota; kingdom Metazoa; phylum Chordata; class Mammalia; order Primates; family Lorisidae; genus Perodicticus; species Perodicticus potto. Next base: position 12,451 of record CAUYRH010114854.1, on the reverse strand, counting down.
TCAGTGTCTTAATATAATTGCTATTATTATTTAGTTTCAGATATCCTGCACTTACAAGAAAAAGAAAAAAAGTAATTTTAGACAGGGATATCTTAGCTGTCTACAGATAATCTGAACACTTGATTACTGAGCCTTGATCTGGCTCCTCACAGCCTCACCTGCCTCTCTAATCCTACACATAAAGTTTCTCCTGAACACATGAGTTAATGCCATTCTCCAAATACCTTGCTTTTTCTTCTTTTCATCCATGCCAGCTCCACCAACTGAGATGTTCTTTTCTAACATTCTTGCCAATTGTCGGCTCATCGATAAGTATTCTCTGATTATCCCAAGTAGAAATCCTTTCTGGCCCCTAAATGCCTGTAGAAAGCTGTACCTGTTGTTTCAAACATTACTTAACATCTGAGGTTTTCTCTAATTACCTTGGACCTCCGCTTGCCTATACTTTTTTAAAGGTGAGAATAAACCCTATTCATGAGTGCTTTCTATAATCTTTGGTGAAAGTTATCGCTTGTGTAGAATAAATAAATACATATGTCACATGAATTTTTTTTTTTGATTGCTACTTAGAGAAGAACTGAATAGTAAGTTAAATGGAAGAACTACAAACCCAACCTCAACATGGAACAGTATATAAGCACAGAGTTAGACAACGCTTTTTGGAAATATCCAGGGGATTATTGCTAATACAACAAAATGCTGGTTACCGCTGTAGCTGAAATGGAAAGGAAGGATAATTAAACCTGGCAGCTTCCAGTGAGCAAATATATGATTCTGTCCAAATTGTGATGGGAATTTAGAAGTTGGGATGGAAGATAGAAATGTTAGTAGCATAAATGTTACAGTTGCAGGCGGGACCTTGGAGATAGTTTGATTAACTCTGAATATATTTTTGAGCAACCTAGCAAGAGAGTAGTAAATAAGCAGAAATCCATAGAGAAATCCTATGATGCCATAGGATACCATACTTTTGGTCATACTCTTTGGAAAGGCAATGTAGAAAGATGACCTTAATAAAAATTCCATATTTTGTGGTTATATATGCTTTTATCTTTGTACATAGTAACTTAGCACATTGAGAACAAAAAAATAAGATCTTGCTTTTAAAAAAGAACATAAAAATGGATTCCTCCATACTTCTAAACACTAGTGAGAAGTAACTTTAAATATATCTATAAAGAGGTACTTAGAAGATATAAGTACTACTAGTACTATATGCCTAGTTTAAAGGAATCTTGCTTAAGACAGATATCAATATTGATAATTAAACTTTGGGCACAAAAAATAATTATTCTGTGTTATTACTGTAATAATTCAATACTTATATTGTTTCATTGAAATTGTTTTAATCCTCTGTAATGAAGAAGTAGGAATTGTATTTCAAACTTTGAATCATATACTCTGATAGTATTAATTCTTCTGTAGTTCTTCATAAATATGGTGACTATTTGCCCCAGCTTTATGAAAACACTCCCGTCTGTCTTCCCAGTATTAGTTATTAATGTATACTTTCATTATTAAAGCAGACTATTTATAGAGCAGAACTATTTAGTCACAAAAAATTTTGCGTTAATATATAAGGAAAAAAGTCCTCTGTATTCCTGCAGAGGAAAAATAAAACTGCACTTATGGGTTACATATACCTCAATCATAATTTTCCATAGTCTAAGAATTTTCAGGGATTTTAAATTAGATGAATGTCAGAATCATTAGTTTATGTAGAAAATTTGCACCATTAGTTAGCAAGAAAAACCATTTGGTATGTAGTTTGTTCAATGTCATCTCCTATCACTTCTTACTTTGGAGGTAAATTTATGTACATTAAGATAAAATGCAACAAATGTCAAGCTCAGCTGAGCACCTGCTAGTAACATACCAGGTGATAAATGTCTGATTTACCTTCATATACACGTGTAAACTCATGGATTACTCTCCACTGATCCCCATATTTGGACTTTCTTTGTTGAGTGAGTTCCAGGTGCCTAGTCCCTGGTCCACTGGGATCATCCCTATATAATTTTTGTGTGCCAGTATCAACCACAAAAACCAATACATGTTCATAGTTTTATAAGACTGACAACTTTGACTAGGTTCAAGATTGCTGTCCTTTCACTTTACTTCTGAACCAACTTACAAAGGCAGTAATTATATACAAGGATACCTAGTAATAGATATTTCTCTCTAATTGCTTCCTTGCTTCCCGGTTCCTAAAAAGGCAGTCCCTAAGTCATGTAGTCAATGCATCCTGCAGAGGGGTGAGAATCCCACAAGGCCTGAAAACACTTGTAGCATTTTAGTCCATTATGTTCAATTAGAAGCCAGGACATGATTCAAAGTTCAATGTCAACTTTCATATAATAGAGAAGTCTTGACAGAGCATATTCCTTACAAACATTTTTGTTGTGTTTCTTCCTTTGTCATCCAGGCTAAGCTCTGTTTTGTCATGGCCTATTTATGCATGACACAAGGATGGGTATCCTCTATTTTCTACTTTTTGAGCCCCTACCAGGGAAATAATATTTCAAGCTCTATGCTTCAAAATGCCTTGTGACAAACATATTGAAATAGGGAATTGAATCTAGAATACAGGCTAAATGTGGAAGGCAGAATTAGTCTGGAGGATAAGAAGATGAGGTTTGAAATCAGACAGTCTACATTTGAATTCAACTCTGTCTCTCACATCTTATTAAGGTATATAACTTTTCTATTTCATAGTTTTCTTATCTGTAACATAAGTAATTTTCATATATATATATTTATTTATATATACACACGCACAATCAAGTTTAGGCAAAAGAGAGTAGACAATAAAATTTTATAATACACACTATGGGTATCACAGTGCTATCCTGAATACTTCATAAGTTAATGCATATTGAGCCTGACACAATAGAAGCCCACAACAATTTCACTACCAGTAATAGGGGCAATATTAGTATAGTATGTTGCCCATTTTCTAGCCTTTAGAGAATGTGCAGCTAGGTTTACATTGGAGCACTTGAAACCTTAGATCTCCTAGCTGGTCCTTAACAGTAAGTTCATGTGGACCTGACAGTGTAACAAGGGACAGCTGAGTTACTTATGTGTGATAGATTTTATTATAATATAATAAATTAATTTTTATACATAAATAATTTATTATTATAATATTATCACAACAACCACTTGTTGATTGAATGTGGACTATGGTAATGCATTGATCAATTGTTCTTTTTTCATCTAATGTCAAGAAATTGGAATTGAAAATGTTAAGTTTATTTTGTTTTCACTTACAAGAGCTCATTTTGGGAGGAAAAAATAGGGCAAACTGGCTTAATGCGTAATTGGACCATTTACTAATTTTACAAATAACCCCTTAATTATTAAGCAAAACTTGAGGTCTTAATGCATTTGCATCTTTGAGTAAATTTCTCTTACTCGAAGGATGGAATTTGTCATTGGATATCCCTGAACTCCTTCCATTGCTTCACTTAACTTCCATATGTCTTACACAACTCCAACCACTGTGTTATAGCTAGGGAATAGACTTAAAGAAGCACCCAAATGTTTCAAATCATGCTGTGCTGGACAGCTCTTTATTTCAAAGCTATTTTTACAGTTGAATGCTATTAGATGTGAGATAGAGAATTGGAGAATACAACTAGGATGGATTTTTTTTTTTTAACTTGTGAGAGGCTACTCTGCATGCATAAAGAAATGAGCATTGCCTTTAAACTTGGCAAAGCTGAATTAGGAACAATGAACTATTACTGTCAAGTTCAAATTGTTGACATTTTTACTTGATTGAGGAGGTGTGTAGGAGGATATACATTTGACATTTAAAGTAGGATAATGATCCTGTAGCTACTGTTTGAAAGCATAACTTTAGAATTCCAGGTGGTCAAATTATCTGGTCATTTATAAGACAAGATTTTGCGAAGAGTCTGATTTGAACTTTTTCCACTGAAATGTTGAATATTTCTTCAGCTCATTTTTCATAGTACTCTCTTTTTAATATTTAGGCAGAGAGGACATTAGCCCAAGGATCAGATGGTTTACAGAGTGGAAAAATATTGCTTTATAATAAAAGGAGGATATTGAATAAAGCCCAGATTTAATACCCAGTCTAACAGAACACCCTGATGAATGTAATTGCATTTTAAGCATTCTGATTAAATTTTTTGATCCATATTGCATTTGTTTTGCTTGTGAATCTTTTATGAAAAAAAAAGTGTCTGGAGATTAAAGGATTAGTGAGTTCTTAAGAAGCTGGGCAGCTGCTAAAGCATCTGAATATTCTTGCTTAAAGATGGTTGAAAAGCTGCATTAATCTCATCTGTTGCAGTGAGTGATATGGTTAAAACTAGAATAGTTAGATGGAAATGCCCTAGGGATATTTTTTTCTATACTGGACAATATAAATGATCTTCCTGTAAATGAAAAAAACAAAACAAAAACCAATATTGTAGTTGAAAAGGCACTTATCAGCTATGCTGATTTATTGAGAATAGTGCTTCTCCTCCCTATTCATTTCTTAAGGCTCATTGACAATTCAGGAAATATATAAAGATTAAGAAATAATTTCCATGCTCTCAAATCCTAAGTGTCATTCATGTCTTTGGATAACCATACAACAAAAAGGCTGACAAATTAGCATAGCTATTTCACCTTGTAGGAGGAGAGGCTTATGTCACTCTGACAATAAACAGATAACATGGGACAATTTTGTAATAAATTGAAATGTTTTGTACAATATTCAACTTTTTAAACATGTTGCCCAACATAAAATTTAGAAATTCTTTTTTGTTCAGAAAAGTGTTCCAAAAACCTTCACAGAAATTGAATATACTAAAATCAAATTGAGATTCCCATTCATAAAAGGCTAAAACTATATGCATTTCTTAAATTCCTAATCACATTCCACACAGACCTGGCAATCTGTGATCAAGGCAATCTGGTGAACTAGTGAGAGTAGATCCCCTGAGAGGCCTGAGGCCAATGTTAACTGTGTTAGCTGGCTCTGGTGCTGGGAACTGTGAAGAAGAAACAAAGACTTTTAAAATTCCTATTTGGGAATGATAGTCAGTTCTCTCTACGTGTTAATGACCTCTCAAGAGATTTCACCCACCTAGGATGGCTTTACTGAACAAAGAATTTCTGTACCAGTGGTTCTTAACCTTGACTACCCATTAAAACAACTCACAGCTGAATTTATTGTGATGTGGGACTTTCCTTGGTGGCAGGGGCAGGGGTAGAAGGTGGATTATGATTTAATTTGTCTGACTATTGCTGGTTGTCTGAAAAATGTTTGGTTGACAATTGCTCAACCTATTGAGGAGCTAGCATTCAGTAGGAGCTTTGGGTAGAACTTCCACCTGATACTTAGGAAGAGAGAATGGGCTGGAAACATAGACAGAGGCCACTCTCTGTGAGAAGGATACTGACTCTGTGTCATTCTGTTCAAAATAGTGTCTCCTTGTAAGATGCACCGTAAGTGTGATCCCACCAATCACCCTCTCTCCACCTATCCTTCCCCCCTCCCCTCCCTTGCCCTTTTCCCCATTTCTTGTGCTGTAACTGGGTTTTAGCCTTCATATGAAAGCTATAGACTAGCTTCATAGTAGGGCTGAGTACATTGGATACTTTTTCTTCTATTCTTGAGATACTTTGCTAAGAAGAATATGTTCCAGCTCCATCCATGAAAGAGGTAAAGTCTCCATCTTTTGTTAAGGCTGCATAGTATTCCATGGTATACATGTACCACAATTTATTAATCCATTCATGGGTAGATGGGCACTTGGGCTTCTTCCACGACTTAGCAATTATGAATTGGGCTGCAATAAACTTTCTGGTACAGATATCTTTATTATGATGTGATTTTTGATCTTATGGATATATACCTAGTAAAAGAATTATAGGATCGAATGGCAGATCTATTTTTAGATCTCTAAGTAGTCTCCAAACATCCTTCCAAAAGGAATATATTAGTTTGCATTCCCACCAGCAAGGGTACAAGTGAAAATTACTAAATGTAGAATATAAATGTCTTCATATAGTGATTAAAAGGCCATAAAGGCTATGTTAAATAGTTCAATGAAAATATTTCAGATTGTATATAAAGTCAGCACATTGTGCCCCATGAGTGCACCAATGTATACAATTATGATTTAATAAAAATTAAAAAAATAAAAAATAAAATAAAAAATAAAAATAAATAAAAAATAAAATAAAAAATAAAAAATATTTTTCAACTCCTATTAGCCTCAATTCACTCATTAAAACATACAGATGTATTTATATCAATATAGCACATTAGTTACCCAAATAAAAGATGGTTTTACTAAATGAACTTCTCTAATTCTTCTGAAGTCCCATGACATACATATGCTCAATCATTGTGTTTCTAAAAGGTGACAACACATATGTTTTGGAAATTTATATATCATTAAGTGGACAAAATCATGATGTAAGTATTTAACTTGTGATGGTGCCTTAAACATGAATGTTATACTTATAACTATAATTTCATTGTTAATAAAAAGATAAGACAGCAAAGTATACATCAACTATAGCAGAAATCTTCAATAAGTGAATGAAAACAGTAAAATTTAAGAAAGGACACCTTTAGAGTCACCTTGGAATGCTGAGGAGGTAGTCTAAGGTGACACTCAGCTCGTCCATACTTGTCTGTTCAAGGCATAATGGAATTGTCAGAATGAGGCCACTTCGTCTGTCCTTTCCTCCTATAAAGAAAAAAAAAAGATTAATTTAACATGTAGTAGATATTGAGATGTCACCTAAATTATACATATTTGAATCCAGTGTTACTAAAATAATTAACAGGTTTAAGACATAATTTTAAAAATGTGTAATGCTACTTACAGACTAAATGGCAAAATTATAGAAAATACAGAAAAAAATAAAGGAAAAGACTTCACTCATGGAATCTTCACCCACAGTAGCAATTGTTCTTTTAGTTAAGTTTTTTCCATTTAGTCTTGCTTCTTACTGTAATCAATTTATCAAACATTTATAAAGTGCCTAGCACAGTAAGCAAGAAAAATAAATTTCCAGTCAACTTAGGAAGAAAAAGTTTAAGTCATAAGAAATAACAGTATGAAATATAATAGTTTATTTGCTAACTTGTTGTATAATGTATATTATAAAATATTATAAAAAAGGATTTAGAAAATGGTAAGAGCTGCAGTGAGCAAAGTCTCATTAAAAAGTTAAGACTTAAGAATAGAATAGAATTTGTAAACCAAGTCAGAAAAGCATTCTGATTGGGGAATGATCTGAGTTAATTCACAAAGGTCACAAAGGCATATGTTGTTCATAAGGCAACAAAGATAAAGTTCTTCCCAGCTGAGAAGAGCTCCTGGGAGCTAGATATCATAGCCTGAGAGCCAGATGGTGGAACATACACCTAATATATGCTCAAGTCCCCTTCAGTTTGTCTTAAATGTTAAAATGTGACTTTTGGGTACTTATATACACACATAGCATCTTTGGAAGTTCCTTACAGGCTTGACTTGCACACTGAAGCCCAATCTTCTGACCTAACTGAAATTTTTATGGCATATACTGAAGGAAACAATTCTACAAGATTTCTAGAAATTTATCCCTAAAAACAGAAAGGTGTAAAATGAAAAAAGAACTATTAGTGACATGAATGAAATTCGTGACATGCCAATCATAAATGAATTTCTGTCCCTCATTAGGTCAACAATACATATTACCATACTAATCACGCTCTTTATTTAACATTAATAAATGGCAATTTCAGCTGGTTCAACTTAATAATGACTTCAACTACATATTTTCTTGTTTAGAATGAAGTAGTATTTAGATGGTTATGTCCTGATTAATTCTGTTGGTTTGAAAAGATTTTATCACTAAAAAGTTTGAAAAGTACTAGCTTCAATAATCAATGGTCAAGACAGGAAGTTAAGAGGGGTGGGCTAAGAGATCTTTTATTTACTCCTCAAAATTGCTAAGCTTTATCTACGCATTAAACCAAACCTACAAGAAGGGTAACACCTGATCTGGGACACTCTGACCTACTGCAGAAGTGTATTTAGAGGACAGCTTTAATATTCAGATTACATTGAACCTATTGCCCTTGGCAATCACCAGTGTAAAAGTATAAGAGGGGCAGAGGCCTAGAGGAAAAAGACTTTCAAAACAAATATGGTCAACAGGGTAAATTCAGCACGGAGACAAGTGTCACATTATGCAAGAATGTCTATTGACAACAGTGTGGGAAAACAGACATTTTCATACACTGTTGGGAGAAACAAAAGTTGAAACATCCTTTCCTGGCTTTGATATCAAGATAATATTGGCTTCATGGAACAAGTTGGGGAGAATTCTTTCCTTTTCAATGTTATGGAATAATTTTTGCAGTACAGGTTAAAGTTCCCCTTTATTGGCATGGTAAAATTTGGGTGTAAACCAGCTGATCTGGGACTTTTTTTAGTTGGAAGATTTTTTTATTGCTGCTTCAATTCGGTGTTTGACATTGGTCTGGTCAGGAGTTCTATTTCTTTCTGATTGAGCCTCTAGAGGTTGTGTGTTTTCCAAAATTTGTTAATTCCTCCACATTTTCACATTTATAGGCATAGAGATTTTTATAGCATTCTGAGATGATGTTTTGTATTTCCACGTTATCAGTGGTGACTTCCCCTTTTTCATTTTTTTTTTTTAACCGTGAAAAGTTATATATTTAGAATTGGCCAGCTGGACTTGGTTTAGATGATCCCAATTTTGTTGGCAACACCCAAAGCATCATAATCAGGAGCCAGTCGAACATATGCCTTCTTCTCGCCATCAGGACTGATCAGGGTGTTGACCTTGGCCACATCAATGTCATAAAGCTTCTTCACAGCCTGTTTGATCGGGTGCTTGTTGGCTTTGACATCCACAATGAACACAAGTGTGTTGTTGTCTTCTATCTTCTTCATGGCAGACTCAGTGGTCAGGGGGAACTTGATGATGGCATAGTGGTCAAATTTGTTTCTCCTGGGGGCGCTCTTCCGAGGATATTTGGGCTGCCTCCGGAGCCTCAGGGTCTTTGGCTGCCGGAAGGTGGGTGATGTACGGATCTTCTTTTTTTTGTGGCTGTGGATCCCTTTTAGCACTGCCTTCTTGGCCTTCAATGCCTTTGCTTTGGCTTCGGTTTTGGGAGGGGCAGGAGCTTCCTTCTTCGCTTTCGGCGCCATCTTCTGTTTGCTCTTTTCTTAATGGTGTCATTTAATTTGTTTCTCAGTCTTCTCTGGAGGTTAGATTAGATTTAGGTTATTGTTTTTTAAGTAGGATTACTTCATCTATGATGCAATATACTTTATGTTGCATAACATGAATCTTAAGGACATCAGAGGGAGCTGGTGGACAGCAAGTCTCATTGGCATAGTAATTTAGACATCACACCACATAGGTCCAACAATGTATTTAAAGCCCTTTGGGATATTGGGCCATGTGCCCTGAAGAGTACCAGGTGAGGATCAGGTTCCAGCCTCCAATGAACTTCATCTTTGGAGATTAGCGACTAACAGTGTGAGCCCATTAATAGGATGTGAAAGTTGTCAGAATCAAAATGGAGTCACTTGTGTTAAAGACTCTGACAAATATAGCCTGGAAGGCCATGAAAGGAGGCTTCTCATGCACAAAGGCCAGATAGCAAGAGCTATTATAAAAGACTTTCAAAAACCACATCTTGCACAAAGGTCATCACAATCTCTCTCTCTCAGACACACACACAAATAACTTCTGAGAGGACATTTGTTCAGCATCTTCCTATCCAACCTTGGACTGGTGCCATCCTTGTTGTTGATACTCATAGCCAAGGCTGATTATCTCAAAACAATTATGTGATCTCATTTTTGCTTTAGAAACCTTTGTCTTCCTTTACCTCTCTGAATACATGCTCAGTTTATTATGGCATTTGTATTCCCATTGCAATGCCTATTCCTGAATAAATATCATTTTCTTTTAGAGCTGCTTCTCTCTGTTATTTAGGTGGACAAGGGATATGCTAAACGGTAGCTTGGAGGTGACAGTTAGTTCTGCTTTTGAGGTATGTGTATGGAGTTATAAGAGTTAATCAAAAGTGATGTTTGTGCTCATTCTTGAATAAAAGAATAGATTCCAGAAAGTATGACAACAAATAATCATCTTAACATAGCAGAGTACAACTTGGAGGCCTTTGGTTTCCAGGTTAAGAAATTTAGGCCGGGCGCAGTGGTTCACGCCTATAACCCCAGCACTCTGGGAGGCCAAGGAGGGTGCCTGTGGTCCCAGCTACTTAGGAGGGCTAAGGCAAAAGAATTGCTTGAGCCCAGGAATTTGAGGTTGCTGTGAGGTATGAGGCCACGGCACTCTATTGGGGACAACAAAATGAGACTGTCTCAAAAAAAAAAGAAAGAAAGAAAAAAGAAAAGAAAAGAAATTTAGATTTCATGGATGATAAAGACATTCTAGAAGACTCTGGTTTTTCTTTGAATGGTAAAATTATACTAATACTGCAGCAGTGGTAGGAATGGATAAGAGCCGATGGAATACCCATGAGTAAACCATTGCAACCATTTGTGTGTGAAATGTCCCAAGCTAGGTTCATATATTTGGGGGTAAAATTTAAAAAAACATCTGAATTTTTAAGATTTTTTTTTGTGGATATGACATTGCTGCATCAAATGAGTTTGGAATATGCTAGAGGTTTAAGTGGGAAGATAAATACTGTGTATGTAAATATTGTGCTGTGTGTCTGTGGAGCAATTAGGTAAAGACGTCCAAGTAGAATGTGGGAAATGTAACATCTGGAATTCAGGGGATAGTGTACAGAAATGATGGATACGGTAGATCTAAAAAGAAATAGTGCAGGAAGAGGGATCATGAGAAAGTGAAGGACAAACAAGACAAGGAACTAAGGTTTAAATCACCGTGCTGAGGAGCCTTGCTCTCCACCAGCATGCTCTGACCTCCTTCTAAAGGAGACCGAAATGTCCTGGCAAGTGCTTGCAGCAGACCCTCCAGGGTCGCTACACTGGCAGCTCCCAAAAGCCAGCTTCCCAGACCTCCACACGCTCTCCCTGCAGCGGCAGTGCGCGAGAAAAGCGCGGGAGAGGCGGCGGGAGGGCGGCGCCTGCGCAGTAGCGGCAGAGCGTCAGTTAGGCGCTAACAGGCCCTGGAGGATGGAGGGATGGAGCCGCCTCAGGAGACAAGTCTCCCTGCCAACAGCACCGAGAACCGCGGCGGGCCGGTCCGCTCCCTGTACACCGCACCTATGCTTGAGAGAAAACCCAGTGGCAACCCAGACACCATGCATTTCAAGGGGTCCAAAGTTTCTGTTGTCCGTCACTCCCGGGAACCTGAGAAGACACCCAAGGCCAAGGACCAAGAAGAATCCTTCTGGAACCCGCTGCTGAGCGTGAGTGCGGCGCCTGGTGCGGCCGGAGCGCGGGGTCCAGCGGGGTGTGTCCCCGCCCCACCGCCTGGAGGGTGGGGAAGGGATTCCAGGGGCCTGGGCATGACGGCGGGAGACCTGCCCTGAAGTGGAAGGTGCTCTTCCTTCTTGAGGAAGAGTTTACTTGTGAGACCGTGGGTATTAATTTATTTATTGTCAGAGCCTCGTTTTATCAACCGTTAAATGAAGACAATAATTATTGACCTACCGTGCTTAAAGGAAAACTGAAGGAGATAATGATATAAAGGGCTTAGCACGGTACAAAGGGTCAATAGGAGTTAGCTGCCATCGTCGTCATCATCGGAATTTCATTTATTTGGTTAAGGGACTGAAGTCGAGAAACTTCAGTTACTCTCGCTTTTTTTTATTCCTGAGATTCGCTCAGAGTATATCTGCAGAAGCAAATCTGCATCATGTTTGCAAACTGAATTGGTGGCTTCCTGAAACTCTTTGAGTTTACTCTATTTAGCGATAGCTCTAGAGCAGGGGTCCTCAAACTTTTTAAACAGGGGGCCAGTTCACTGTCCCTCAGACCGTTTGAGGGCCAGACTATAGTTAAAAAAAAAAAACCAAAAAGTTATGAACAAATTCCTATGCATACCACACATATCTTATTTTGAAGTAAAAAAACAAAACGGGGGCAGCACCTGTGGCTCAAATGAGTAGGGTGCAGGCCCCATATACCAGAGGTCATGGGTTCAAACCCAGTCCCGCCAAAAACTGCAAAAAAAAACAAAAACAAAAACAAAGGGGAACAAATAGAAATACAATATTTAAAATGAACAAAAAGGCGCCCCATCTGCAAAAAAAAAACAACCTCCTAACTTCAGAAAAAGGCCCCCCTTAACTGCAAAAAAAGGCCCTACTAATTGCAAAATTAAAAAAAAAAATGGACCTCCTAACTTCAAAAAAAAAAAAATCATAACTTGTTCTTACCTTGGTCCTCAGGTAGCAGCAGGCTCTGCACAGGCAAGCTTGTGACTCCTCTGATCACCAGTCTCTGAGAGGAGG
>CAUYRH010114853.1:0-14874 GCA_963574655.1 Perodicticus potto | reverse complement strand
ATTTGCCAAAGAAAACTTGCCATTTAAAGTAATGTGAAAAAAATTATGTTTAAAATATAATTTGGACAATTCTGGAAACTAATTTTAATACATTGTTTTTAATGGCAAAAATTTGTTGTAAGTGTTAAAAACTTGTCCAATCAGGTGGCTGTCTGAACCTAAACTGGTCCAGAATGCCTGCCTCTGCTAAGCCAATGAACCTCTTCCATCTTACCACATAATTCCATCTGATGATCCAGCAAGTAATTAAACTCATGTCTAAAATTGCATTCTTTCCTCTCTTCACATTTATTACATCCTCATTTAGTGAAATGACTATCTACTTCTTAAAAATCTATATTTCCTCATCTCTCACATCAAGGTATTGTGGCATATAAAGTCCTTCGTATTCATCTGCAGGATGAAACTTCAAGTGTTCAAGTCACAGTAACCCCTCAGGCAGAAACTCACCTTCACAGGGTTGGGTTTCTGTTACCAAGCTGTATCTGTCATCTTGGCTGTATGTGGAGGTAGGACCCAAGCTGGCCAGTCCCTGGGAATTTGGTACTGAGCTCAGGAAAAGCAAGCCCATCTCTTTTTGTGGGTAGAGCTGCTTTGCATGTAAGTAGAATAGCCGATGTGCTTAGGAAGGACTGTACTTACAGAGTAAGAGATATTAGATGCAGAGAAAACTTTGTGAGTCAGTGGCTTTCTGGTCCTAGTTGCCAGTCTTACCTGAGGGCTTTCTGCATTCCTGCTTTTGAGTCCTTTTAAGGGTTAAAAACAGCTTTTTTTAGCATCTCAAAAAAAGGCTTCACTGCTAGCTGGTAAATAACCACTACTATGAACTCTTCCCTCAAGTGAACCTCACTTTCAGCCCAGTCTCTTATTATTTAACAAATCTTTAAAAGCAGACCCTAGGGCTCTGCTCTCCCATCCGTTTGTGAGTGCCATACCAGTAAACTCCTCTCGACCCACATATATAATTTCCTGTTTCTGGACACTTCCACTGGCTTTTATGAACCTGAGAGAACTGGCACAGGCCTCACAGGGCCTCCCCTGGCCCTGGAGTTCTTAGATGGGAGCACTGTTGTGCTATTCTAGTGCCTACCAGCCAATCTGCACCACTGCATGCTGCCAGCCAGTGGCTTAAATGTGGCAGAGGAAGTGTTGCCTCTTGTGATGCTGGCATTCTGGAGCAGCATCAGAATGGAGGCCACAGCATCCCACTGCTGATAGCCACATTCCTTGGGGTCACCTTTACACTTTCGTCAGCATGTCCACTTTTGGGAGCTAAAGCATCAGTGAGAATCTTGTTCTGGGATAGCTGGGGTCATGGTGATGAGGTTTCCAAGACACTGGCTGGTTGCTGAGGTTCCAAAGAACACCGCACAGGAGGTGGGTCATGGGGCGGGAGGGGGTTTGTGGGACTGTTTGGGGTCTAGTGATGGCCATGGGGTAATCCTCCTTTTTGCCACTTCTGTTGAATTTTACCTCCATTTAATGGAGTGCGTTAAGAACAACTGGATGCCATGTTTTCATTAAAAAAAATAGCTAATTAACAGTACTTGCCAATTTTAAAAGTATATTAATTCAAGTATTACAGTGATCAACATCCAGTATGAAAAAGGTGAGAAATTTAAAATAATTTAAAAATTAAGTGGTTATTTAAAATTTAAGTGGCAAAGCCAGGATTTGAACCCAAGCAGCTCAGCAACAGAGCCCATATTCTTAATTCTGTGGTTAATTCATGCTATATTTGACCTGATTAGTTATATCACTAGTTGATACTGTACATAACATTTCAAAGGACTATAAAAATAAAACTATAATTCTTGGTAGTTCAGCAGATGCTGAGAGGAGTCTATACAGTGAACAATGTTCAGAGGGGATTTGAGTTGCATGTCCCATGTGCCCTTCCAAAGCACCTGCCAACCCCCTAAACCAGAAGTTACCTCCTGTGGAAAATGTCAGCACCCGTAGCTCAGTAGGTAGGGTGCCGGCCACGTACACCAAGGCTGGCGGGTTCAAACCCAGCTGGGCCAGCTAAACAACTGCAATGACAACCGAAAGGCTTCTACTGGAATACAGCTTGAGAACAGGAGGCTCACTAGATCCTGCCTCACATGCTTCAAAGCTGAGGCAGTCAAGTAAGGAGCATTGCCAGTGTCACCCAGGGCTGATAATTAAATAGAAATGATGGAGAATGTTTGGTTTGTTAAAACCTAGGAATCCACACAGTTATTATCTAATTATGAAATCTGTGGCATTGGCTGTTAGCAAATGAAATCTCCAGGCAGCTAACTTAGGTGACAATGGAATCTGTATCACCAGAAAAGAAAAAAAAATTATATATAGTTGATTCATACATCTACTAATAGCACAGAGAACTTCTGGCAGTTCTATCTGAAGGGTAAGATATTTGCACCCCCCACACACTCCCTCACCCTCAGATTTATTGCCTTTTCTCCCTAAATCCCTATTTCAGGGATAATTTTGAAGAACCCTGGATGTAGGAAATGTTACCAGTGGGCATTTCCATGCTGAATCAGACAAAATGACTCCTTGAGTCTTTCTAACACTAAGGAAGTGAGTGATCAAAATGATGTTGGTCTTATCATCTTTCTTACCATCTTCATCCAACGCTGATCACTATGTGAACGATCAATAAATCTAAAGATTTTTTTTTCTAAATAGAAGATTTTATAATAGTTCTTTTGTTTTACCCACATATTGTATATTATATAATGCATCCAGCACTGATCACTATGTGAACAATCAATAAATCTTCTAAAGATTTTTTTCTAAATAGATTTTATAATAGTTCTTTTGTTTTACCCACATATTGTATATTATATATGTTATATGTAATATTAAACATTGAACTTAATGAACTAAACATTGCAGATTAAACTCAATGTTTAGTTCATTAAGTTACAGAACAGTGAGACATTGATATCACTTAGAAATTGTGGTCAGTGATCCCAAGGATATAGCAGTCCACAGGCTAAGGAAGTGTGAAGCAGTTTCCTGGCCAGTTACTCTTCTCATTACATAGTTATTGTCATCTACATGAGTAAAGCAATAAACTATTTCATGGACATGAGAAAGCACATTTTTTGTTTGCTAAACCCTATTAGGTAGAGCACCAAAGTGAATTCTGTTACAATAAAGAAATGTAGATGATTCTGTTTTAAAAAACATAAAACATTTGTGATTTACAAATGATGTAGATCTTGGGAAAAAGGAAACAACCTTGTTCTCATTGGTAGAACAGGGAATCTTAAATATTCTGGTAATTTTTTTCTGATTATAGAAATGCTTACTGAAGAAAACTTGGGAAATACAGAAAAGCATAAAGGTAAAAATCATCCATAATCTCATAGGTTTTCACATCATTTTATAACATTAGAAATACTAGGGTGGTGCCTATAGCTCATCGAATAGGGTGCCAGCCCCATATGCTGAAGGTGGCGGGTTCAAACCCGGCCTCGGCCGAACTTCAAAAACAGAAAAATAGCCAGGCATCGGGGAGGCTGAGGCAAGAAAATCGCCTAAGCCCAGGAGTTGGAGGTTGCTGTGAGCTGTGTGATGCCATGGCACTCTACCAAGGGCGATAAAGTGCTCTGTCTCTACATAAAAAAAAAACAAAAAACAATTCATGATATTTTACACATTTATTCATGCAGGACAAAAATGTGTATTTTGATCAAGGATAAAATTAGTTTGCTATTAAAAACATGCAACTAAGAGTAGACTGTACTTAAATTTTTAGTTTGAAAGTAAAATCATTTTACCCCAATGAAATGATTTTTAAAATGACTAATATGGCCTTGTATTTTTCTGGAAGTGTTTTTACAGCTGAGCAAGAGCAGGAAATGTTTTCATCCTTAATCTTTCTACTTCAGCCTGTAGTATTGAAATCTGTTCAGCTTGTTGTTTTGAAATATGCATTAACTTCTGTTGTTGCATCATGTTTTCATATCGTTCTTTGGCAATCTTTTCGCAAGTCAAATGAGACCCTATCCCAAAATTGGAGAAGAAAGGAATTAGCTGGATTATTATCAATACTTCCAAACACAAAGACAGTATTCTGAATTAATTAAACGTGGAAGAAATGCTGGAAGCTTTATAACTATTGCACAAATTTTAGGGATACTCATTACTTTTAAAGAAATATATAGTTGATTAAAGAAAAATAATGCTTACCCATTGCATTACAGATGTCTTTTCTCTCTGATATAGATACCAATTCTTCTCGTAGATTGCAGCTTAGAGTATAATTTGCTACATCTTTTTGATTGCTGAACTTTCCCAGTTTTTTGAGTATTTTTTTGCAGTTTTCCACATTCTTTTTGTGGGTCTGAAATTTTGTTCCCATGACATCCCACAAAATTAATTTTGAAAAAATTTATAAAGACATTATTCTTATATTCTAAATAACATTACCATCATAAGATAACATCTTACCACCATATCTCTACCCATATATATACTACCTACCCATAGTAGGCACTCAAAATTGTTGAAAAACAGAATGGGTTCTTAATACCACATTTTAGAAAAAAAATTTTTATATTCTTAAAAATGAGAGACTATTTTAAAAGCTTGAGATTACTTTGTTTCTGTTGTATATATGCTATATAGTGAAATCTGAGCACTTGTTACTCAGTTACGATAAAGCCTTTACAATGCCAAGGAAAGACTATCAATACTTCTATTACATAAATCATAAATCAGTATCAATTAGAAAATTTATGCCCCAAGGGGTTAATTCTAATATTAAAAGAAACACTTTATTCTACTGGTTATAGATGCAAAAACTCTATTCAAGGATCTCTCATACTTCATGAATACTATTATAGTAAATGACCAAGATTTTGTTAGGCTCTGTTTGAATTCATGATTTGGAACGCTATTACTTTGCTGTAATGATTCACAGCTTTGGGATTATAATGATCATTTTCTTTGAGACTTACCTTATCTAAAACAGCAATGGTTTGCTCCATTATTCCAATTTGAAGATTAATCAGACTGTCATAGTTGGGTTCATTTAGGAACTTTGAAACAAAAAAACCCACAGTACATGTTAAGGATATTTTTCTCTTTCAATAGATTAAAAGATGGTTTTTAGTTTTGAAAGTTACTATGTGTAGTTTTCATAACAAATATCCATGTAAGATTGATTTGACTTTTGTGCCAACAATATTTCCTTTATTTAGCCATTAGTACACTCTTATACACTGATTATTACACTCCATACACTAATGATTACAAATGTCTAGGATTTACTTTTTCATTCATTCATCATTTATGCAACTCACCAAATATTTGTTAAATGTTCCACTGAGTCCCACATTAACAGTATCCCATTTAAAGACATTGAGGAAGATACAAAAATAGATAACATGACAGCCTTCAAGAAAAAGGAACATGTAGATATGAATGATTGCCAGAAGCGATGTAAAGGGTCAAGCAAATTCACAGGTGGGTGTCATGCAAATTCTGGTTTGTAATGGGATGGAATTCCTCCAGGCTTGAAAAATAAAGGTCTTATAAAGACCCTTTAATCTAGACCTGAAAACTAGATAGATTTGGGGTGTGCAAAACAAAATTAGGAAAGACATTTCAGATAGAACCAGTATGAATAAAAGTACAGAGGTAGAATCCTAGAAAATAGTAGTAGGTTTGGTTTAAGAATACTAATGTTTTATATAAGAGAATAGTGAGAAATGAGTTTGAAAAGTTAAGTTGAAAGACACTGCCCCTCTGATGGTTTCACAATTCATTTGCTAGATAAGTAGCATTTTAAATTGTTTGAGCAGGGTAGTAATGTCATTAGAGTTGAATAGGAATACTGATCCAACAGCAGTATACAGTGTAGGTTAGATAAGAGAAAGACCCAGGGTCAAGAAATCAGAGATTAATTATAAGATTGCCTAACCATTGAAAATGAAGGACTGACCTGAGACCAGGGCAGTGGGGATAGAGAATGAGGGAATAAATACATAAAGCAGTCAAGATTTGGAAGGCATGGGAAAGAGGGGAACCAAAGATAACTATAACTGCAAGCCTCAGCAAGTGGCTGAAAAGAACTGAAATAAGCATGTTACAAGAGGAGCTCCTCGGAGGTAGGAAATATAGAAATGGAGCTTGGTTTGGAATTCACAGAGTTGGATTAGTCTCTAGAGATCACCAAGGGCTAGAGGCATGGAAAGAAACTGACATGCTGGAGTGGAATCTTGAAGAAGGCTGTAGATTGAAGAGTTAGGGGCAAGAGACAATCCAGTAGAGGAGGCAGAGTGGTCTGATGTGTTGGAGGTAAAATTAATCAGAAGTGACAAAAGCCAGAGGAATGGGAAATCAAGATGGTTAAATGTTAGAGTTGAAGGATGATAATGACTAGGAAAATCTGAGCATGGAATTTGACAACTAGGAAACCCTTAGTGAATTGTAAACTGGAATTATTCTACTAAATGGGTCATGAAGAAGTGATGGTAGGAAATGTAACAACTGGTAGAAAAAGACAGCGTTCATACACACATTAGGAAACACTCCTGGCTGAGAATATGCTTGACATCACAGGGGCTTCTTATTAAATACTAGTCAAATGAATGAATACATTAATGAATAAAATTAAAACTATGGAAGGGGCAGGGAGAACTTACCTTTTGACGATCTCTTGAGAAAAACAACATCTGAATATCCCAAGCCCTTTGATTTAGATCTTCCATTTCCATCTCCATTTTCTTATGCTCCCATTCAATCTGAAATATTCCTTTGTGTACTTCTTTACTTTCCATCATGCTAGTAACCTTTTTTTGTCCTTGAGTCTTAAAAAAAAGTCCATTCAGTATTCATACAATATGATTCTGCATACAGGATCTAGACTATTTCAGGTTGAATGCTATTTTTATAAAACAGTTGGATCACAGAGATAATTCAATTTTCTTTTAAAAATTAGCAGATATTAAAAAATAACTTCTTGGGCAAAATCTGACCACTGTAAAGTATGATAGTCATGAAACAGAAGGGATTATAAGGTACATTTAAATGGCAGGGCCAATTTACTTTATACATCAATTATTAGGTGGGAAATCCCTTTGCCATCAGCTAGTCTACTGACCTGTGTGCATTTGTGTCCCTGCTCATTGCCCTCCCACCTGATGCTATGAATAAAGGATTGTAGTTTAATGCAGCTAGGCTATCTGGTTGGTAGCCAGTGGAAAAGCAAAAAAAGCATCTGATCATCTCAATAGATGCAGAAAAAGCATTCACTAAAATTCAGCACTCTACATGATAAAAACTCTTGACAAACTAGTCATAGAAGGAACATATCCCAGAATAATAAAAGCCAGATATGACAAACCTACAACCAACATGATACTGAATGGGGAAAAGTTGAAAACATCCCCCTAAGGACCAGAGCAAGACAAGGATGCCCACAGTCACTACTTTTATTTATCACAATACTAGAAGTCACTACTTTTATTTATCACAATACTAGAAGTCTACTGTCATTTTCTCTTTAGAAAAGTTTAATTACCCGAATCACAGAATTCAGGTCTTCAATTATGGTCTTGTTGATGAGAATTGCATCAGGATAGTCCAGTATTAGCTGGAAATTGTCCAGTTCTACTTGTCCTTGTTTAAGAAGAATTTGGATTGTCAAATTCAACTGGAATCTCACCTTCTCTTCCTGTAATCTAAAGTCAACAAGATTTCAAAGCAAATGGTTGTAACATGTTAATATTTCAAATTTTACCTATTATCTGAGAATGTAAAATTCAAATCAGCTTATGGAAAACATCCTGGAGACTAATGTGGAGAATATTTTCTTAAGAATGGGCTTTCTTAGATGTCTTTCTGAAACCTCATCCTAGTGACATGGAATTACACTTGAGTTGCTCAAAGAATGGTATGGACAGAAATACCTTTATACAATTTTACTTTAGGATTAAGAAAGGATAGTATAATTTTGATTGTAATAAAAGTACAGTAAAAATTAAAATGAAGAAAACTTAGATGCTACTAAATGAAAATGTATTCAAGTTTTGACTTGATTTCTGATACTTTATTAATAATATTTAATCTGTATGCTATTTGTCAACTCTGTTTCTGGACAATTCATATTTCTCTCTACAGCCTAGATCTAAAAGTGATATATAGCAATGAATTTGGGAACAATAGAAGTTGTATTTGTCAATGTGGCTGTAAATGTGGCCAAAAAGTAAAGCAAGGACTTAAAAGAGTATCCTAATCATTCAGTAAAAAACCACAAACTCCCCTAAAGGAAAAGATATTAGTTGGCTAAGTGTCTACATGGCAAGTTCTTGGATATCTGCTTAATTTTCCATACAGGTAGCTTAGATAGCTTCAGTCCCCAAGTACTTACTCGCAGAAACAGGTTCGTGGTACTTTCATGTGGAAGGGGCAGATTAAAAAATACTAAAATTTTACACACATACACCCCCCAAAAACTAAAATTTTTCCATAACTTGTTTATTTGTCATAAGAGCAATGGAAACTGTAGGGAAATTTCATCCTGAATCAAGTCTTATGTAACAAAATGCACTTTAAAAAAAAATTATTTTAAAGCACAATGCAGGGATCAAGATAGGAAAGTCTGCGCCAGCTGCAAAGCAGTTAGTCAATAGGCAACCTGGACCCCTCCCCTCCCCTCCAGTGATAACACAACCTCATCCTGGGCTTAGATTTTGAATAGGTGGACATGAAAGAAAGGGTCAAATTACAGGATAAGTTCATGGTAAACTTTCTCAATTTCCTGTTGAACACTTTCATCCTCCTCAACTCTCTTCCGGAGGAAAGATGTCATTTCCATTAAGCCAGCTGCTTTCTGCTTTACCTGAAGAAACAAAGCACAAATATCTCAGAAGATACAGAGCTCCAACTTTAGAAAACACATGATAAACTTCTTTTGTTTCAAAACCTTAATGAGCCCATCTTTCTAAGAAAATAAAATTTTAAATCCCTGCCATTATGTAATATAAGATGACGAAAACTTAGATGGTAACTTTCATGAATAATGTGAAAAAGATCAATTTTCATTCTTGGTGAAAATCAAGTATGCAAGCAAAAACAATTTTTTTTATATCTTATTTTCAAATTTGTTCTCATCACTTTAGGTGAAATTATAAAATAATAGATAGTTTAATAAAAATACACCAGCTTGAGGCATATGGCACCATATTTAGGGAATTTGAAGGACTGGTCAGGAAGCAACAAGAGGAAGGATTCTCTTCCCAAAGAAACACAAACTTTTACCCTTTGCTACACTGGTTTTCTATTCTAGTGAAACTATAGAGCTGGCTCTCCTGAGCTAGATATAATCATAATCTATACAAAATGAAATAACCTACCACGGTGTTGTCCAAGACAAATATAATGTGGATCATAAATGTGAGCCATATACATAATATTAAATTTTACTAATATTAATGAATTTAATTTTATTAATGTATTTTATTTAACACAATGTATATAAAATACTATTTGAATTTTTAATCAATAGAAATGTTAATGAAACACTTTTCGTTCTTTTTTTGTTATTAAATACTAGGTGTTCTAAATTTTCCACTTACAGCATATCTCAATTAGGACTGGCCACATTTATTTCAAGTACACAATGATCACATGTAGCCAGTGACCACTATTTTGGACAGTACCCAGTCCACAAGCATAGGCCTATACTTAGTTCTCAGTAGAACTAAGGTTAATATTCATTATTTTATTATCACTATTACCAACTTATATTCTAGCAGGAAAATCTAAATAATTAGCTTTTGTGAATGCACTGACTATGTAAACTGTATATTTGCTATTACACTAAGGATGAAATTAAAGTATATACTTTGTGTTCATTTTCCACTTTTATTCGTCTGATTATGCAGAAGTGTTCCCAGACTGAGAGGTCCAAGCCTTCTGGCATGTTATTAACACTGTCCAACTCATCCATGGCTTTCATTAACTGGGCAAAGTTGTCCTTATTCGACTTGCCAGATCCTGGTCGTTCTCCAAAAGGGACAATAATGATTGTTTCTGAGTGTGTTTTCTGCTTGTGAATCCTGGTATTATCAAGAAAAGCCCATCAACATTTCACATTCTCACAAAAACCCAAATGTTAAATAATCAGCGATAGGCATGACACACTGTAAGACACTTCCCTTTGGCACTTGAGAGCTAATGGGTGGACTATTCCACAGTGAAAAGCACCCACACTCTCTGCATTCCAGATATGACCCTAACTGGACTATAGAAGTCCCTGTGGTCAGCACTGACAGCTTTACCCATGCTGGGACATGTCTTCCTTCAGTGTATTGTAAACAGGCAAATAAATGCCCGGGAGAAGTGGTGTTCCCTGGCTCTGTCTTACACATTCTCTGTTGGCATCTTCTTTGCAGGTGAGTAGCCAGTAATATGTTTAGAAGTATGTGAAACTGGAAAAGTGCCTCTTTTAATCTACATTAATAAATTAGTTTTGTTTTCCTGGGCTGCGAATGAGAAAGGAAATGGGATACAAAGATTTGTACTGGGCCCTCACTATCAAATGCTTTCCAAGACATTGGGAAGTTGGTACAGTATTGTCATCTCCCTTCTCTAGATTAGGAAAGCCAGGCTCTGAGAGAAGCTCTTGGCCCAAGGATACAAATCTGAAAGGTGGTAGAGTTAGGATTTACAACTAACTCTCTTTGACAACAAAGATTTTGCTTTTCCTACTGTTGCTTCCTAAAATACAAGAAGTCTCATTTCTTTCTTCACAAGGAAAAGGAATTTACTAGATTTATTATAGCTCACTCCTTTAAAAATAGGGAAACCATGGGTTGGTGCCCATAGCTCAGTGAGTTGGGCACCAGCCACATACATCGAAGCTGGTGGGTTCAAACCCGGCCTGGGTCAGCTAAACAACAATGACAGCTGCAACCAAAAAATAGCCAGGCATTGTGGCAGGTGCCTGTAGTCCCAGCTACTTGGGGGGCTGAGGCAAGAGAATCACTTAAGCCTAGGAGTTTGAGGTTGCTGTGAGCTGTGATGCCATGGCACTCTTAACAAGGATGACATAGTGAGACTGTGTCAAAACAAACAAACAAAAAAACTAGGGAAACCAAGACATGAGGCATGTTTTAGGTTAAATTCCTTATGATGCATGTAACCTGTCACAGGTGAGAGAATGAGTTTGTATGGGTCTGACAATTAAGTTCACAAACTTGCCACCACACACTTATGTTGGCAGTACTGTACAAACAACTTGGTAAGGGTTTATAACCTTAGTATATCAGTGTCTCACAGCTGTGTTAATGACGTATGGTGGTGTCTTGCTGAGCAGTGTTCATTATTGTTACATGTTTTTGTATGCCATTGTGAGAATGTTGGAGCTTGAATTAGAGTAGTGAATAAACATTACATTTCTTGTTAAACTTGGCAAAAGTGAAAATGAAATCAAGGACATGGTAGTACAAAATTTTGGGAAAATAGCAGTGTACAAACAGATTAAATGTTTTTCTAAGGGGAGAGGAGCGTCACTGATGAAGAGAGGTCAGGGTGGCCAGTAACAGCAGAACTGATGAAAACACTGCCAAAAATCATCAAAGTATGTGTCAAGAAAATCATTGGGGCAGTGCCTGTGGCTCAGTGAGTAGGGTGCCAGCCCCATATACCAAGAGTGGTGGGTTCAAATCCTGTCCCTGCCAAACTACAACAACAACAACAAAAAATAGCCAGGCATTGTGGTGGGTGCCTTTAGTCCCAGCTACTTGGGAGGCTGAGGCAAGAGAAACACCTAAGCCCAAGAGCTGGAGGTTGCTGTGAGCTGTGACACCGTGGCACTCTACTGAGGGTGACAAAGTGAGACTCTGTCTCTAAAAAACAAAAAAGGAAATCATTGGCTGACTGTGAGAAGCAAAGTAAACCAATGTATTTTTACATTGATAGAAAACCAGGAAAATGTTAATTGAAAATCTTGGCATGAGAAAGGTGTGGCTGTTGCATCATGACAATGCACCAGCTCACATGGTACTGTCTGAGAGGGAGTTTTTAGCTAGTGAACAACTGTATTGGAACACCCTCCCTACTCACCTGATCTGGCTTCCAATGACTTTTTTCTTTACCCAAAGACAAAGGAAATATTGAAAGGAAGACATTTTGCTGACATTCAGGATAACAACATAATACGACGACAGCTTCGATGGCCATTCCAGAGAAAGAGTTCCAAATTGCTTTGAAGGGTGGACTAGTCACTGGCATTGGTGCATAGCTTCCCAAGGAGAGTAATTTGAAGGTGACCAGAAGTACTGAGCAATGAAGTATGTAGCACTTTTTAAAGGATGAGTTTACTAACTTAATTGTCAGACCTCATATCTCAGAAATTACCCTACATCTTTGTGACAAATTCCATGATATTAGATTATGTTTGATTGAAAAACTATGAGAATCTGAAAATATAATGTTAGAAGTCAATCATATGTGATTCTAAAGCTATCCTAAGAAAAAAATCAGATATTTTAGAACTCTTTTGAAAATGTCTACCTTCTATGACATTTTTCAAACTTTGCCTTGAGGAAAAAGTTATTTGTGTAAAAGCTAATTGTGCCAGACAATTGTGTAAAACACTGCTTTCTCTTATTCTTTTACTTGGAGATCCAAAGGCTAATAACAAGTTCTGAGAAATTCTGTAGTAAAGAAAGCTGTTTGTCTTTTTATTTAAAAAAAAAGTAGGTCTCCCAAATTTACTTAGTCCTAGAATCCTATTATATGCAATTCCAATTCATACTACAGGGGAGTCATATTTTTTGAATACATCTTGGGAAAAATTGTGCCATCTATGACTTAAAAAGAACTGCTTTTATGTATAAGTAGAACCTACAATCATAAAATGCTTACACAGTTACTTCGACAATCTTAAATAATGAAAAGAAATCATTATTCTGCATTCCTTACTTTAAGACACAGGCATAAGCTCCAAAACCACTGAATTGTGATCCAGACACTTAAATATGTCCACCTAAAAGATGTTATACTGAATATTTCCATCTAATTGGGAGAAAAAAGCTGAAATCCGGCAATACTTCTTTTCACTTATAAACATTTTCCCAGAAACATAACAGCAGAGGAGAAACAAACCTGGGTCTGCGTTTAAAGAGTTTGTAGAGTATTTCAACTTGGTGAGTATGAATTTCAGAAAATTCCTTTTTAAAGCTCCGATCTAGAACCTAAGGACAAACACATCATTGTGAGGATTGCAACTTTGTTCAGAAACTTTTTGTTTGGGGAAAGAGAAGTTTCCCAAAGTAGTATTTAAGTGTACCTACAAAGCATGCAAGTTACTTCTGTTCTGTTCTATTCTATTCTATTCCACTCCATTCCATCTTCTTTAGGCTATTCTATCATATTCTTTTCCATTATAAAACTTCTGTCATAGCCTACTAAATTGATTTCATGACCAGCTAATGGAATATGCAACCTGAAGTTGAAAAAATCCCTAAAAACTAGATGATCTACCAATTTTTTTGCATAAGAGAAAGCTTAAACCAGATAAGTTAAAAATTCATTTTACTCAAGGGATTTTTAGAAATATACAATGGCACAGAATGACGTTTACCCATAACTGAAAAATATAGTAGGAGAAAAACCTGTGAGGAAATTAAATTATATCCCTTTTATCCTTCCCCAAATCCAGGCAGCAACAACTCTGTTGCATTGTTGAGTAAGACAATGACTCTCACTTTGTCTTCTGCCAGTAAGTTGTCATAGTGTTCCTTGTACATATCGAGGTTTTCTTTAGCTTTCTGGATTGCTTGTGAAGTCTGGTTCTATAACAACATCAGAAATAGTTAATTGGAACTGGAGATTTTTTGATGTAAACAAAAATATTGGCAATTCTAAAAAGAATAGGGAATTTTCTAGCACAAAATAAATGTGTTAGTGAAATATCCATTACAGATGATATTTATAGAAGAAAAGAATCCATTTAGGGATTTTGAAAGAGTAAACATCCCATCACCTGTTTCTCAGGATAGCCAGATCTATATGTCAGTGAGTCTATGGAGTGCCCTGCATTCTTGGCAGGGCAGCGTAGATTGATGAAAGTGCACAGGCTTGGGAGTCACACGGATCTGGGTTCTGAGAAACTAAATATGTTTACAGACAACCATTCATAAAAGGAGAACTCTGACCCACAACCCTGCAGCAACCAGCTAACTCACTATCTTTGTAGTGACTGGCCTCAAACTGTCAGGACTTGATCAATAACTGCCAGCTTCTCTAATTTTGGTCCCTAGTTCCAACTTTGGCTGCAGAGAAAGCCAAATATGTTCCACAAACCAATCACATAGGTTGTCCTCTTTCTAATTGATTTGCCTCCAGTTTCCTCAAGGCAACAACTTCTGATCAGGGCTTCCCTGAAGCCCTCCCTTCTTTTCACTATAAAGCTTTCCCACTCCTTTGCCTGCCTTTGAGTCTCTGCCAAATGCAAGTGATGGTGGCCAGTTCCTTTGCTATGTGCCAAACTCTGACTAAATAGCCTCTGCTTATTCTCGTTTGGATGGACATCATTTATTTCCACAGCCTCAATTCTTGCTCTGTTACATACTAGTGGATGACTTAGGCATGTCACCCAGCCTCTCTGAGGAAAGTAATCTGTGAAAGTAATCTAGTACACTGCAGGGTTGTTATGAGTTGGGTTATATTTAGAAGGTGGTTTGCATATACTGCTTAACAGACTCTTAGAAAAAAGTTAAGTTTTTTTTTTTTTTTTTTTGAGACAGAGCCTCAAGCTGTCACCCTGGATAGAGTGCTGTGGCATCACAGCTCACAGCAACCTCCAATTCCTGGGCTCAAGCGAGTCTCTTGCCTCTGCCCCCCGAGTAGCTGGGACCACAG
>CAUYRH010114852.1:0-20979 GCA_963574655.1 Perodicticus potto | reverse complement strand
CTGCAACCAAAAAATGGCTGGGCGTTGTGGCGGGCGCCTGTAGTCCCAGCTACTTGGGAGGTGGAGGCAGGAGACTCACTTGAGCCCAGGAATTGGAGGTTGCTGTGAGCTGTGATGCCACAGCACTCTATCCAGGGTGACAGCCTGTGGTTCCCTCTCAAAAAAAAAAAAAAAAGAAAAGAAAAAATGCCCCAAATGATTTGTTCTTACATTTGACTAGTTGCTCACGTTCATATTTTCTGCATTATATTCATTTATTTATCTATTTTTTTGAGACAGAGTCTCATTGTGTCACCCTCGAGTGCCATGGCATCATAGCTCACAGTCTGAGCTCAAACTCATGGGTTCAAGCGATCCTCTTGTCTCAGCATCCCGAGTAGCTGGGACTACAGGCACCCACCACCACTCCCTGCTAGTTTTTCTATTTTTGGTAGAGCCGGATCTCGCTCTTGCTCAGGTTGGTCTTGAACTCTTGAGCTCAGACAATCCACCCGCCTCGCCCTCCCAGAGTGTTGGGATTACAGGCGTGAGCCATTATACCCTTCTTGTATAACATCTCCCGTCCTCTTTGCTGGTTAGTCTTGTTTGTTCTTGAAAGAGGAAACACATTCTTCATTGTGTCACGAATACCTTCGAGGTTGTTTCCCCCATTACTTAAAAAATTCCATTCTTTTTCCAAGAATATTTTGTTTTGACTTCATTAGTTTTTCCTAGAGTTTCTAGATGTCTTTCCTTTTGTGCCCTGCGTTCTAAGAATTTTTCGTAGCTTTAGTTGTTACAGAGCCCCATCGTGTTCCCCTCTGGGGACCTCCCTCCTCCAGCCTGCTGGCTTCTCTGGCTGCTGTACACCTGACGTTCTGATTGCTCCCTGCTCTCCAAGGGCCAAGTCTTCTCCATTCCCCGCTAGACCCCTGTAAATCCTTAAGTAGCTTCTACTGAAGGGGTATCAGAGAGGGAAAATTTCTCAGTGTTTGCACACCTGAAAACTATCTTTATTTTGCTCTTGAACTTGATTAATACTTGCCTGGATATAGACGTCTAGGTATAAAATAGGATGCCCTCAGGAACCTGTGGGTCACGTTGCACTGTCCTCCAACATCTGGTCTTGCTCAGGAGAAATCTAATCCGAGTCTGGTTATTTATTTGTTTATTTTTTTATAACTGGCTGTCTTCCTTTCAGGGCGTCTTTTCTTGGTATACGGAAATTTCACAATGGTGTATTTAGGTTGGGTCCTTTACGTTCAGCCTGCTCAGCCACCAAAAGACCCTTCAACCTTGTGCAGAACTAACGCCTGGCTGCTAGCTTTTTTGCATGTGGAATTGAGGAGGAATGTGGCAGAAGTGACTCTTCTAGACAGCTCCTTTAGTTATTCCTGCCCTTTATGGCCCCACCACTCCCTCTGTGGTGGTCAGGCTCGACAATTCTGAGTCTAGAACCTCTCCCAGCTCGTTTCCTGCTCTCAGATGCAGGCTCTCCACCTGTGTCCAAGCTGCGACTTCCTCTGCCCTCCTTCTTCGGCGAACTCACACATGTTCACTCCTTTCAACCAAACTTTGTAGACCTGTCTGGTCCACCAGTGCTGCCCCTCCTGTTCCCTTCAGAGTGTGGGAGCAAATCTGTTCTAGTCTTTTACCATCCTTTCCCTGGAGGAAAAGTATGCCCCTTGTTTCCCATTTGCCACCCCTCCCACCCCCTCTTCCTTCTTTCCTTCCCTATCCTTGTCCCAGGAGGCTGACCGGCACAGATGCATCAACCAGCTTCTTTGCCACCTGCTTTCTGGTTCCATCCAGCCAATGGGGGAGCCCCAGCAGAAGATCAGAGAGGGGAAAGAGCGAGACCAACAAATTATTCCTTCAGCGACCTCCCTGTGAGGTTGTCTCGGGCCGCTTGAGTCCCTTACTGAGGACTACAGTGTTTGCCAACTGTCCCCTTCACATGGGCCTCTTGCTTGAGATAGCAAAAGGCTCACCTTTCTTGGTCAGTCAGGGCAAAGGACCCCTGCTCATTTTTTTTTTTTTTTCTGAGACAGAGTCTCACTATGTCATCCTTAGTAGAGTGCTGAGGCGTCACAGCTCACAGCAACTTCTAACTCTTGGGGTTAAGCGATTCTTTTGCCTCAGCCTCCCAAGTAGCTAGGATTACAGTCGCCCACCACAACGCCTGGCTATTTTTTGGTTGTAGTTGTCATTGTTGTTAAGCAGGCCCGGGCCAGGTTTGAACTTGCCAGCCTCAGTGTATGTGGCTGGCGCCCTAGTCACTGAGCTAGGAACGCCGAGCCCCCATGCTCTTTTTGGCCCTGGGGTACCACCCATTTTTTGTGCTTTCCTACATCCTGCCCATGTTATTAAACCCTTTTCAAGTGGTCCAGTTTGAACGTACTTTTATTTCCTGATGGGACTCTGGCTAATGCAAAGAGGGCATTAATCATGATTGCCTGGTCCACTCAGTCAGGCCTGAGAACCTTGCTGGTTTTTTTTTTTTTTTTTTTTTTTTGCAGTTTTTTTGGCTGGGGCTGGGTTTGAACCCGGCACCTCCAGTATGTGGGGCTGATGCCCTACTCCTTGAGCCACAGGCGCCACCCCAAGGGCCCAAGAATGTTGCATAGTTCTTCAAGCACACAAGTCTTCCATGTAGACTGTTTTTATTTTTTTCAATTCCTCTGTCCTCTGTCATTCTGGTGCATTGCTTTGCAGCGTCTTGGAGTTTCCATGTAATTTCACAATATATGTCGGTTAGGGAGTCCTTTAGAGAGCAGGGTTCCCATGAGATGCGGTGCCTTAGCACTGCACTGGATTGAGTTATCCAGGCACACCCCCGCGTCTGTTGATGTCCTTGAAACTTTAGCTGACAATCTGCATTTCTTTCCGGGTGGCGATGCTTTGTCACTGACCGTTGACCAAGCAGAAAGGATCTCCTCGAATGAGTAGGGACACACTCAATTCTTGAATTGTTTCTCTTTTGGCCACGAGGAGTTCAGAAATCATCGCTGGGCCTATCTGCCTCCCTCTCCTGACTGATGTCCCTAATGGCGGGGCCTGTATCCTCGTTAAGTTTGTGTTGCCAGCAGCCAGTCCAGAGGCTGCTTCCAGCAGGAGTGAAAAGATTATTTGTATAATGAAGGAAACTGTCTTTGGAGAGCTATAAAATCACAGCCCCGATTGAACATCCTCTCTCGTCTATTCCCCCCTGTCCAGTTTTGCTCCATAAATAAATGTCTAGGGGGCTCTGAAACCTCTGTGAAGGCTATTCGTCTTTGTCCACAGACCCCCGTGGGAAAGAAATGGAGCTTCCCTTTATTCCCTTTAAATCAAAATAAATTGGATTCTAAATTCCCATAGGACTGTCTTGGAGGAAATTTGATCCCAGTCATCCTGAGGGGTAGGAATGGAGTGTCTCACAGAAATCTGGAGGCTTCCTCGATGCCTGGAAAGGTGGGGCAAGAGGCCCATCTTCAGTCCATCACAATTACCTCAAAAGCCCCCCAGCCAAGCCAGCGGCTTCCTTGAAGGCAGGTGGCTCTCCTGTTTGGTCGTGAGCTTGGACCTGGGATCTGAGCCAACACAGGCAGCCTGGGGCCCAGACCTAGCTGTCCCTTGTGGCCCCAGCTAACTCAGTCCCTTTCCAGATGGAGAAATTACTCTCTCGACTGTGTGCTGATCCATCCCACAGATTCTAGTCTTTTCCCCGCTTGCCCCTCTTCCCTGCCATTACAGCCTCAAGGAGCTTGGGCTTCTGCAAAACAAAAGCAGGGAGGCTGCTTGCCTGGAAGATGCTTATGTTATCCTTCGGGACAAAGCGTAAGCTCATTTCTCAGTAGATTTCCCCTTCACCTGCCTGGGCAGGAGTGGCGGTCGCCCAGGACATCCTGACTACTTGCTGGCTATGCTGGTCAGCTTGTTACATGTTTTAGCCTCACCCCCTGGCCTAGGCATTTGAGTCGGAGTGTTCACACTTCCTCTCTGTAAACCCAGTTGTAGCATAATCAATGGCAGCTGAGCAATTCCTACTAAATGTTCGTTCCCTCCCCCTTCTTGCTCATGATGGCGATGTTTCTCCCTACTCCACTGCAAACGCCCTGTTGTATTCCAATTAGTATCTTTTATGCCCGGGAAGTAGCAAGGTCTCAAAACGTGTTTATGGAATTCAACCCCTTCCTTTACCTGGATGTTTTGTCCAGCCAGGTCTTGCCCACATTTAAGCTGCTATTTGTCTTCTTAGGCAGAGTGAAGGTTCTGTGCTTAAAGAAGGAAAAAGGAAGCTTGGGGCCTGTGGCTCAACGGGCTAAGGCGCCAGTCACATACACCTGAGCTGGTGGGTTCGAATCCAGCCCGGGCCTGCCAAACAACAATGACGGCTGCAACCAAAAAATAGCCGGGCGTTGTGGCGGGCGCCTGTAGTCCCAGGTACTTGGGAAATGGAGGCAGGAGACTCGCTTGAGCTCAGGAATGGGAGGTTGCTGTGAGCTGTGATGCCAAGGCACTCTATCCAGGGTGACAGCTTGAGGCTCTGTCTCAAAAAAAAAAAAAAAAGAAATACAGCCAGTGGCTTTTAGAGTAATTTTTTGGACAATAAAATCAGATAAAGATAGTATAATTTGTTATGAAAAATTTGAAACCTATAGATGTGTGTGTTCAGGCGTGTGCTCTGGATTTCCTACCTACCCGTTTGGATCTCCCGCAGCGCTGGGCTGAACCACCCTCCACCCTGCAGCTTCTGCAGACGGAGCTACTTCAGGCCCGGGCGCCTCTCTTCTCCACTTGCTTGGTCACCCTGGAATCCAGTGTTTCTCACCCCCATATCTAACCCATCAGCAAATTCTGGCTTTTTTGTCTTTAAACCCACTTGGAATCTAAGCACTTGGTGCAGAGATCTGTCTCTGTCCTGTTCTGAACCGTCATCAGCTCTCACCTGGATCCGAGGGGGCCTCAGAGCTGGTCCCCCTCCATACAGCCTAGACCCTCTGCAGTCTGTTCTCTGAAAGCAGCCAGAGACGTCATACAGAGTCCTGACTTACTCTCCTACCGTGAACAACTAGTAAAGCCAGTGAAAAACAATGATTTTATGTATGTAAATGGACGCTAACTTTGTGCATTGGTGTGGATCTGATTCTGATCTTTCTAAATCTGTTCCACAGGTCTATCTGTCTAATCCACCATCTGTGAAGTAATTATTGAAATGTTACCATGTGTCCATATTTCATAGGGCAAATCTCCCCACTACTCTTCTTTTGCATAATGTTCATGGCTGAATCAGGTGTTTCTTTGCCCAGGTGAATTCCATGAGGTTTTATTAGAATTGTTCTATATTTATAGATTTATCTTCAGCTGGGTAGAGTGTCATGGTGTCACAGCTCACAGCAACCTCCAATTCTTAGGCTTAAGTGATTTTCTTGCCTCAGCCTCCCAAGTAGCTGGGACTACAGGCGCCCACTACAACACCTGGCTGTTTTTCTGTTACAGTTGTCATTGTTGTTTACCTGGCGCAGGCTGGGTTTGAACCCACCAGCCTCGGTGTATGAGGCTGACGCCGTAACCACTGTACGACAAGGGCTAAGCCTCCATATAAATTTTAAAGTGAATTTGCCTGTAACTACAACATTTCTATTTATCAAGTTTTTTTTTGCAGTTTTTGGCTGGGTTTGAACCCACCACCTCCAGTATAGGGGGCTGGCGTCCTACTCCTTTGAGCCATAGGCGCCACCCTATTTACCAAGTTTTTTTTAATGATCCTCAGTGAAGTTTTATGTTTGCTTGCATAGAACTCCAGCACTTTTTCTGTTAAGTATATCCCTAGATATTTTATTGTCTGTTGTTACTGTGAGTGGACTTATTTTATGTTTATATTTTATAATTAAACATTACTATTGCTTTTCATGGGTTTATTTCTAAACTGAATACTTTGGAAATTTTTATCCATTCTAACAGTTATTTTTTAATGAATTCTGACTTCTCCTGAGACTTCTTCTTTGACCTAGGGGATATTTAGAAGTCTGTTGTTTAGTTTCCAAGGGTATGCAGATTTTCCTGGTATCTCTTTTGTTGTTGATTTTTAGTTTGATCCCATTGTGTTGTGAACTATATGCCCCGTAAACTTTCAAAATTCTTTTAAATTTGTTCGAGTTTGTTTTCTGTCCAAGGTATGATCTATCTTGGTGTATGTTCCATGGACACTGGGAGAGAATGTTTATTCTACTACTGTTGGGTGAAATGTCTGTCAATGTTGGTTGGAGCCTGAAGGTTGACTTGACCCTTCAGTTCTCTACCCTTGCTGGTTCTCCGTCTACTTTTTCTATCAATTTTTGGGAGGGAGGTGTTGAAGTCTCCAACTATAATTGTGAACATTTGCATTTCGCCTTTCAGTTCTACCAGCTTTTGCTCACGGATTTTACAACCCTCTTGGGTGGAGCAGCCACAGTTATGATTGCTATGTCTTCCTGGTAGACTGACCCTTTTATCAAGATGTAATGTACCTGTCTGTCTCTGGTGAAGTCTGCTTTATCGGATATGAATACAGTTGCTGCTGTTTTCTTTTGAGTAATGTTTGTATAGTGTATATATATATATATATATATATATATTTTTTTTTTTTTTTTTTTTTTTGAGACAGAGCCTCAAGCTGTCGCCCTGTGTAGAGTGCTGTGGCATCACAGCTCACAGCAACCTCAAACTCTTGGGCTTAAGCGATTTTCTTGCCTCAGCCTCCCAAGTAGCTGGGACTACAGGTGCCCGCCACAACGCCCGGCTATTTGTTTGTTGTTGTTGCAGTTTGGCTGGGGCTGGGTTTGAACCCGCCGCTCTCGGTATATGGGGCTGGCACCCTACTCACTGAGCCACAGGCGCCACCCAAAATTCATTCTTTTGTCATTTCATTTTTGCTTAAATAATTTTTGTTTTTGTTTTTGTTTTTCTTTTTTTGAGACAGAGCCTCAAGCTGTCACCCTGGATAGAGTGCTGTGGCATCATAGCTCACAGCAACCTCCAACTCCTGGGCTCAAGTGAGTCTCTTGCCTCCACCTCCCAAGTAGCTGGGACTACAGGCGCCCGCCACAACGCTCAGCCATTTTTTGGTTGCAGCCGTCTTTGTTGTTTGGTGGGCCCAGTTAAATAATTTTTTTTAGCCACTCTTTTGGAGTAGGTTTCTGGCAAAAAAAAAAAAAAAAAAAAAAAATTTCTCTTAGTTTTTCCTTATCTGAAAATGTCCTGATTTCCTGTTCACTTCTAAAAGATACTTTCACTGGATATAGAATTCTGAGTTTGGTAGTCCCTTTCTTTCAAAACTTGAAAATTATTGTACCATTTCCTTTTCACTTCCATGGTTTCTGATGAGAAATCTTCAGTTACTCAAATTATTCTTGCCCTTTAGGTTAGTTGTCGTTTCTCTCTCACTGCTTTGAAGATGGTCTTTCCCTTTAGCATTCAGAAGTTTGATTGTTATGCATCTTGGTGTGGATTTCTTTGGGTTTATTTATTTATTTTTTTTTTTGGAGTTTGCTCAAATCTATAGGCTTATGCTGTTTTCAGGTTTGGAATTTTTATACATTATTTCCTTGAATACTTTTTGCCTCACCCTCTTTATCCTCTCCTTTTAGGAATCTGATGACGTAAATGTTAAATCTTTTTTTTGACAGAGTCTCATTTGGTCACCCTGACTAGAGTGCAGTGGCTTCATAGCTCACAGCAACCTCAACCTCTTGGGCTCAAGTGATCCTCTTGTCTTTACCTCCCAAGTAGCTGGGAGTACAGGTACCCACCACCACACCTGGCTAGTTTTTCTATTTTTAGTAGAGATGAGGTCTTACTTTGCCTGAGCTTAGGAGATCCACCTGCCTTGGACTCCCAGAGTGCTAGGGTTACAGGTGTGAGCCACTGTGCCTGGCCAATGTTAGATCTTTGGTATAGTCCCACAAGTGCCTAAGGCTGTTTTTTTTTTTTTTTTTTTGGTAGAGACAGAGTCTTACTTTATCGCCCTCGGTAGAGTGCCGTGGTGTCACACAGCTCACAGCCACATCCAACTCCTGGGCTTAGGCGATTCTCTTGCCTCAGTCTCCCAAGTAGCTGGAACTACAGGTGCCCACCACAACACCTGGCTATTTTTCCGTTTTGCAGTTCGGCCGAGGCTGGGTTTGAACCCGCCACCTTCGGTATATGGGGCTGGCGCCCTACTCGATGAGCCACAGGCGCCGTCAGGCTCTGTTTTTTTTTTTTGTTTGTTTTGTTTTTGTTTTAGTCTATTTTCTTTCTGTTGTTCAGATTGGGTAATTTCTGTTGTCTAAACTTCAAGTTTACTTATTTTATCCTTTATTCATTATCTGTTCTCTCCATGTTAAGCCCATCCAGTAAGTTTTTAAAAAGTTCCATTATTGGCTCGGCGCCTGTGGCTCAACGGGCTAAGGCGCCAGCCACGTATACCTGAGCTGGCAGGTTCGAATCCAGCCTGGGCCCGCCAAACAACAATGACGGCTGCGACCAAAAAATGGCTGGGCGTTGTGGTGGGCGCCTGTAGTCCCAGCTACTTGGGAGGCGGAGGCAGGAAGACTCGCTTGAACCCAGGAATTGGAGGTTGCCGTGAGCTATAATGCCACTGCACTCTATCCAGGGTGACAGCTTGAGGCTCTGTCTCAAAAACAAAAACAAAACAAACAAAAAAAACTTCTACTTTATCTTTTGACACCACTCCAGCAGAGGAATGAGGGTGTTGCCTCATTACCGCCAGGGGTTGGTTGAAGTCCAGGTTTTTACTTGGCTTCTGTTGACACCTGAGAAGCAAGCTTCTCATTACTGCTGGTTGGGGGTGAGAATTCCAGTTCCCCAGTAGTTCTGTGCTGATACCACCCTGACTGGGAGGAATAAGAGTATCTCATTACTGCTTTCCATGTGACCTCCACGGATACCGTGGGGCGGAATTGAGGTGGCCTCATTACTGCAGGGGAGTGGTGAATGTTACGTAGGTCTCATCTGACACCACTCCAGTTGGGAGAGTAAAGAAAGCCTCATTCCTGCCAGATGGGGATGGGAATATAGCTCCTTACTTGGCCTTCTCTGAGCTTGGTAAGGAGTTTGGGGGACTTCATTACAGCCTGGTGAAGGTGGAAATGAGACTCTTTCTCACCCTTTTCTGGCCAACTTTTTTCTATGGTGTTTGGCTGGAGTAGAGAAGTTACTGCCTGAAATTTTCCTGGCTTGCTAACCTGCCTCTTTCCTGGTCCTTTGGCCAGAAAGAACAGATTTTGTTTGAGCTTTCTTCCTTTCTCCTTCTTCTTTTTTTGTCTATGCATTTTTAGTGTTTCCAGATTGCAGATTCTTTAGCTACAAGTCTGGAATACTTAAAGTAAAAAGAAAATCCAGAGCACTCACTACTATGTCATTCCTTGGGTCCTAAGATCCATAGGTGTTGCAGCCCAGATAGCCTATGGCTAGGCAGAGCGAGAGTTATAAGAAATACCTGTATAGCTCAATAATGGAACACCTGGGTGGAAAGGGCGTGGAGAGGGATTTAGCTCGCCTAACGAGCATGAGAGATCTAGAGATGAGAGCAGTGGTGAATTGGCAGTCTCTACTCCTATCGCGTTGAGAGGCATGAGATTAGCCTTTTATTAGGCCGGAGGAGAAGGCAGTCGGGAGCATGCGCATTCTATCACGGACCCATTACTCTGACTCTGTCTCCTCTCCTGCCTGCAGAACGCCAGCACGGCGTCTCTCTGCTGAAGATCACCAAGCTCCGCTAAAGACTAAGATCTATCTATTTTAAGAAGACTGCTTTACTCTCTCTAAGACTCTCTCTCTCTCTCTCTCCAGCTAAAGTAGAGAGCCCTCAGGCACCTAAGAGAAACTGAACCTGAGCAAGGTAACTTAGTGGTCCATGTCTGGAACCTAGTTAAGCCGGCCTGAGACCTGGCCCGTCCTGGGCCCTGGCAAGAAGTGTCAGAAGTGACATGTGACACGTAGGTAGTCTACTTTTTCTCTCCACTTTTCAGAGTTTCCCTGTGTTCATTTTATATGTAACATCAAAGGTGTTTCATTATACTTAGCTAGGAAAAAAAGGAAAAAATTCATCTACTTAATATTCCTGGAACTTTATGTAGCACATGCACACATATATATGCGCATTTATATACATAGTTTTTTCTTCCTCTCTTCTGACACACAGATCCTAAAACCTGTGGATTCTCCAGAGTGATGATCTTTTGTATGTTTAATGATATGGCTGGTGGCTGGGGTGCCCTACCTTCAGGGTAGGGGCTGGTCATTGGAAATCTAAGACATGATTAGATGGTCGGTACTTTTAGCTCATCCTCAGCCTCTGGGGACGGGAGAGAGGGGCCATCAGTGTAATCAATCATGCCTATGTAATAACGAAGCCTTTATAAAACTTGTAAAAGGCAAGGGTTCAGCTTCCAGTAGGAGGTTCCGGGAGGGTGGTGCATCTGGAGAGAGCATGGAAGCTCCATGCCCCTTCTTCTATTTTTTTTTTTTTTTCAGTTTTTGGCTGAGGCTGGGTTTGAACCCACCACCTCCAGCATATGGGGCTGGTGCCCTACTCGTTTGAGCCACAGGTGCCACCCCATGCCCCTTCTTCTATATTTTGTCCTATGGAATGGCACTATCCAGTTGGCTGTTCATCTGTACCCTTTATTACATCTTTTATCCATGAAGTGGTAAAAGTAAAGAAGTGTTTTTCTGAGTTCTGTGAGCTGCTCTAAGAAATTCATTAAACCCAAGGAGAAGGTTGTGGGAACCCTGATTTATAGCCAGTTGGTCAGAAGCACAAGTCACCGCTGTGTGTGCAACTGGCACCTGAGATGGGAGGAGGGCCGTCTCATGGGACTGAGCCCTCAGCCTGTGGGAGCTGACGCTATCTCCATATAGATAGTATCAGAATTGCATTGAATTAGAGGCCACCGCGCTGGTGTCCTCTGGTGGATCTGCATGATTGCTTGCTTGACGTGTGTGGGGGAAATGCCTCCACACATCTGGCCACAGAAGTATCCTGTGTAGATGGTTGTGTATGTGAGTAGGAAAAACACTTTAGTTTTTTTTCTATACACAAATTCTTATTCTCAGTATCAGATTGGCTCAGCCAGTCATTTGTCACCCCTGGTCCAGCC
Source organism: Perodicticus potto (assembly GCA_963574655.1). Taxonomy (NCBI): domain Eukaryota; kingdom Metazoa; phylum Chordata; class Mammalia; order Primates; family Lorisidae; genus Perodicticus; species Perodicticus potto. The sequence continues at coordinate 9,874 of CAUYRH010114852.1, read as the reverse complement.
AGCTATGGCCCTAGTCACATGGCACAAATGTGGCTGGTAGGGGATCACCTTTATATTGGGGGTGGCAACACCCTACAAGTTGGAGTGGTTATTTTCCTTACACTCCATGATTATGTGGGAAGGGCAGAGCACTCCGGAGCCAGGTAAGGGATTGTTTTACACATGCAAGGCTGTAACTGCAGGGAATGACTGTCCTCACGTTGTCCCTCCAAATTAGAGCTTCTGCAAATTGCCATGAGAATGTTTGGCCTGGGGTTGCGCCCTTTCCTGGGCTGGATGGTGCTGTTTATTGCTGGTGAATCCTCTGCCTTGCCCGGGGTCGTGTTATGGCTTGGAGAAGACTCTTTGTCTCTAATTTATACTCACCTTCACCTCTGCCTGGGCTTATAGATAAATCCAATACAGAAATTCTTTTGAATATAAATACTTCCAAACGAGGGGAGCATATTTCCTAGTCAGCGACATTTGAGCCAAACATTCTGCTCTGCGAGGATGAATGGGATCTTTCTTTACTGACTCTTTTGCTTTCTTTCTTTTCATATTATCGTTACTGTTATTATTCTTATTATTTGTATTGGTTCAATAAAGAAATGTTTTGTATAGCTGGGAACGTTAGATACTTGCTTCTACCTTATCTCCAATTTGCACACACAGAAATGTACATAACTGCACTTAATTCCCACAGGCTGCAACTTGCTGTCACTTTCCATGTTCTGTCATAGGTAGCCTCACTCCTTACTGCCTTTCCCCTTTGTCCTAGACCAGTATTTCAGCATATTCTATCATTCCAACCAAAAGCCCCTTCTCCAGGCTGTGCTTTTAGCAGGTAGATTGTCCGGCCAACTTGCTTCTGCTGCCACTTTTCCCAGGGTCCTGGTTCTAGCTCCCCCAGCAGGAATTACAGTGAGGTTGACTTTGAGGGCCCAGAGACACTCTTTAGATGGGCCCTGCAGGAATTCAGGGTAGCCTAGGAACAAAGGATATCATGTATTCTTTAATTAATTTCTTCCCAATGTCACGGAGGATGGCTTTCTTGGATATACAAGTCCACCAACCTCTCCAGAAACCCCCAACCTCCCAAGAAATAAAAGCCAAGCAAGATTGCCAGGAAATACAGCCGAGGAGCGTGTCAGAAACCATCAGGCAAGCCATCCCAAGTGCTGTTGTCGAGCACCTGTCACTTAGCTCAAGCTGGAGGACCGCCGCCAGCCCAGGGGCCGTGCATTGACAGTCCTTGATTCCCAAGCATCACTAATTTTAGGATGCATCACACCTTTGATGATGAAAGAAAGCACTGGTGAGTTTTTCTTGGCATCTTGATTCCAGAAAGATTACGAGAGGGAGGAAAGGTATTTTAAAATTGAGGTTTTCATTAACATCGTAGAGGTCCAGCTGAAGTCCACTTGTATATACAAAGGAAGCAGAAGTGCCTGAGCTTTCTAAAGTCATAATTCCTTAGTACCTCTAGGTTATTCCATTACAATTTGAGTGCAGATAGCGATGCATGCATTACAGTGCCATGGCTAAAGTTCCAATTTTGCATTCTATAGGGAGTAAACACTCCCACAACAATAAGGAGCAATTTTAATGATTTAAAACTCCACATAAAGTAACCTAATTAACAAATTACAATTGTCCTCCAGCTCAGTGAGGATAATCAATAAGTGAAATTCCTAAACCGATGATTGAGTCTAGTCAATTACGATTATATAAAGTGTCCCACGACCATTAGTCTTCTCGCTCTGTTAAGATGGTCCTGCCGGGGGGGGGAGGTCTGAGATGCTGGTAAAGGAGGTCCTTGTTCGCTGCTCAAGTTCAGACCCGTCTGAGGAGAGAAGTGAGGTCAGATGGATGGAGACTGAATATCACCTCCATCACGATGACCATATGTTGAAGAATGTGGCCAGACATCCTGGCCCAGTGGCTTCTCCCACTCTCTGCAGCCACGTAGGCCCTGGAACTGTCCATTTGAAGGCAAGTCTGGATCTGCAAAGTGGATTCACCTCGCCAAGATTCCTGCTGTGAACTAGCCCAGGGAGAAGAAGGCATGTTTACTTGTAAATTTTATCTGTCTATTTATTTATTTAGACAGAGCCTCTGTCACCCTGGGTAGAGCGCCGTGGTGTCATAGTTCACTGCAACTTCAAACTCTTGGGCTCAAGTAATCCTTCTGTCTCAGCCTCCTAAGTAACTGGGACTATAGGTACCCACCACAACACCCACCAAGTTTTTATATTTTCTTTGTTGTTGTCGTTTACCTGGCCCAGGCTGGGTTCAAACCCACCAGCCTTGGTGTATGTAGGCCGGTGCCCTACCCACTGAGCTACGGGTGCTGCCTATAGCCTTAATTTTGACCCTTCAGTTTGGAATCGTGAAAACATACTAATTTACCCCAGATCACCAAATCAAGAAATCGCATCTTCACCAAACTGCAGAAAGTACTGTAAGTGAAGAAAGATTCTTTTTCCAGCCACTGAATAATAACTGCATTTGAGATTTTTCTAAGGTCGAAGAAATTTAAATCTCTAGGCAGACCATGATATCAGCCTTGATTATCCATATTTTTGCTATGAATACATTTATTTATGAATAAATAGGTTGTCTCAATTAACAGTATAACAGCTGGAACAATAAAAGTGAAAATTAATGTCTTTGCATATAATTTCTTGTCCCAGTTGCAGTTTTTGGGTTTCTTGGGTTTGTATTTCAAATTGGGCTTCTTGGATTAGGGTGGAGGGTAAAAATGCAGGTGCTGGACAAATCCGTAAGGTGGGGAGAAAACAGGGACAGTTCTTTGTAGCCACTACGAGTGAAGATTCATGTTGCAGTGAGTGCGCGCAGGCCAGCTCCAGCTCAGATCAACCACCCTCTTTATGAGAAGGGTTGAGCTGCCCCCTGGCCCCCAACAGCATTTCTTGCTTCCTTTCCCTCTGCTTGGAAAGACTTGACTTGCCTGTGTTGTTTTTCTAAGCAAACCATAAACAGATATCTTATGTTGCTCAGAATTTTGTTAGGAAAATGCAGGCCTGTGGAGACGATGCTGCTTCAATTTAACCGCCTGAGGTTTTTCTGCAGAAAAGGCCCAAAACAGGATTGTGAGAAATTTTGAGACATTGAACTTCTTAAAAAATTAGCTTTTCGTTAGGATGATCTGAGTCTTTTCTAAGTTCAAAGATGATGATGCCTCTGTCTCAAATCCCTGTTATGAAGTCTTCTTAATCCATACTAGCACTCTATAATCTCTGAACCACAGCAGGAATGTGCGTTTGCTCATTCATCTGCTTATTCATTGGAGATGTTAATATGTGGATGGGCGTGGAGGCTCATGCCTGTAATCCTAGCACTCCGGGAGGCTGAGGCGGGTGGATTGCTTGAGCTCAGGAGTTCGAGACCAGCTCGAGCAACAAGGAGACCCCCATCTCTACTAAAAGAAAAAAAAACTAACTGGGTGTGGTGGTGGGCACCTGTAGTCCAAGCTACTGGGGAGGTTGAGGCAAGAGGATTGCTTAAGCCCAAGAGTTTGACATTCCTGTGAGCTATGACGCCATGTCACTCTACCCAGGGTGACAGAGTGAGATTCTGTCTCCAAAAAAAAAAAAAAAAAAAAGACGTAAAGACATTAATATGTGTTAAACACTGATTATGGGGTATAGCTTATGCTAGAAAAATAAATTCTGTTTTCAGTAGGGACTGATCTAGCAAACAGTTGATTTACAGAGCAATGAAGGCAAACCATGTAGCAGAAACCCAGATGTTTGGCAACCCAGAGTTGTGGGAGGCTGCCTGGAGGGAAGGTGCCTAAGCTGTGCCGTAAAGTTGGGGTAGAGAGGCTTGGAGCCCGTAGCACAGTGGTTATGGCGCCAGCCCTATACACCTAGGCTGGTGGGTTCAAACCTGGCCTGGGCCAGCTGAACAATAATGACAACTGCAACAAAAAAATAGCCAGGTGTTGTGGCGGGCACCCATAGTCCCAGCTACTTAGGAGGCTGAGGCAAGAGAATCGCTTAAGCCCAAGAGCTGGAGGTTGCTGTGAGCTGTGATGCCATAGCACTCTACAGAGGGACATAGTAAACTCTGTCTCAAAAAGAAAAAGTTGGGGTAGAGAAGAGAGTATACCCACAAAGAAGGTGAGGTGTGAGGATGCCGAGCAAGTTGCTGAGTATCGCATAATAGGCCGTTCAGTGAGGCTAGAGAGGCAAGCAGAGGCTGGATCAAAAAGTGTCTGTGTATCGAGCCAAGGAGTTTCCACGTGATTGTGAAAGTAGTGGGGAGCTGCTGACGACATTTAAGGAGCAAAGCAGAATGATCTAGCTGGTGTTTTGGAAATATTGCTCTGGAGGACTTCCATATTGGCAGTACAATGGATGAGGGACCCTGGCCAAACTTTCCACTGAAAACAACCAGAAATACCTGATTTAAAAAAATTTTTTAATTGATTTTTTTTTTTTTTTGAGACAGAGTCTTACTCTGTTGCCCTGGTTAGAGTGCTGTAGTGGCATAGCTCACAGCAACCTCAAACTCTTGGGCGCAAGTGATCCTCTTGCCTCAGCCTCCCAAGTAGCTGGGACAGGTTGCTGTGAGCTGTGACACCGCAGCACTCTACTGAGGGCGACATAATGAGACTCTGTCTCTAAATGAATAAATAAAGTATTAATTCTGGAAACAATTCAATGAGGTTGACAGATTTTTGTCTCATTTTGTAGATCGAAGGAGCTCAGACTCTAGAAGGGCAAATGGCTTAAAAATAAAAATCACAGTGAAACGTGAAGCTATGGCATTTTTGCTTCTCATTTCTTCACAAATATCCATTTATTGAGAGCAGCCCCCTTGTTCATATTCTTTGTGGAGTTCAGGCACACCTGATGAAGTTTTCAAAGTCCTTGCTTCTGCCTGACAGGTATCAGAAGGGGCCCTGTGCTGAATGCTCTGGGACCTACTACTTCCAAAAACCACTCCTGGGGGTCGGACACCCTTAGCCCTATTTTGTGGAGGAGGAAACTGAGGCTCAGTGGCCTGTACGAGGTCATACAAGCTAGTTCATGACTGGCCTGAGTTTGGGAGCAGACATCATTGAAGTTCACACATATATCATCTTTTGGTTACAGCAGGCAGTTCCAGAAGTGAAAATAATTGTTGTGAAATTATTCCTCAGCACCCACTATATGCCAGATCCCACGGGACGGCAGTTCATAGCTTTATCTCGTTTAATCCTCTTCCCAACTTGCCAAGGTGGGAGGGTTATTTCTACTTTTTCCAGATTAAAATAATGTATAAATTCAAGGCTGTAAATAAGATATCATGGCTAGAAATTGGCAGAGGCAGAATTTGAGCCTAGGTCTGACGGTCTGAAGATTCTGCTACATGGATGACAGTATATGTCTGCGTGATGAATGTCTCCAGGAGGCACCAGGTGTCCTGCAGGGACCTACAGGATTCAGAGGAGGGAGGGGACCCTTGGGTAGTGAGTTGGCCATGAGGGGGAGCAGGGGAGTGTTCATGGAGGAGCGGGCACTGGAGGTAGGCCAAGAAGGCTCCTGCAGGCAAAGAGGGCCTGCGTGTGAGGACAGGGCAGGGGCCACTCTCGCTCTCCCCTCGGCGACAGCAGTTCCTGAGGGTCAGTGTGTGCTGGAAATGCCAAAGTGTTAAGTTAATGAGAAGATGAGACACAGTATGGTTGGATGAAGAGTTCAAGAGGGACGGGGTGTGTACAGGGATGCTTTCCGACGCAGAGGAAACCTCTTAGAATGTTTAAACCTGGGAGCTGCCAGAAGGGCCAATCCCCAGCTGGTGGCAGAGTGGAGTAAGCGTGGCCTTCCATTTGGCTAGGCTGCCCTTTGGCTGCTTCTTTTGACTGATATTCTTCCTCTGTGACTTTTCACATCTCTTTCACATATTCAGTAGAACCTCTGTAAGTTGACCACTCAAGAGACTGCAACAAACTGGCCACCTTAGAGAGGTGGTCAACATGAGGAACCAGGACTATCGTACTGACACGTACTTGGGGTGCAGGTCCGATCTATGAAGATTAGGTCAATTTAATGAGGTGGTCGGTGTAGGGAAGTGGCCACCTATAGGGGTTCTCCTGTATTTGCTTTGAAATAATGTTTTACAGGTTTCAGTCTTTCTGGGAGAGCAATGGTGCAGGGGCAAGGCTGTCCTCAGCAGAGTCCTCAAATTTCTAAACCTGTCATTCTTATTTCTCTCCAGAGAGAGGCAGAAGGTGCTGAGATGCTCACCGGCATTAGGGTTTGTTGTCCTGGCTGGCGTTTGCAGAGAAGAGCGGTGATGAGTTTTGTGAAGTGACGTCTTTCAGTCCGCAAGTTCCACTGGGGAACTTGGGTCTTAAGAGAGAGAGGTCAGGGGCAGGTGGGGTTATAAACCCAGAGTTCATGTTCTGTTTCTAGGGGCATTTTCTAGCTGAGGGACTCTGGGCACACTTTGTAACCCTTCTTGAATTTCCCTGCCTATAAAACAGTGGCAATGTCAGTGCCTACTCCAGAGAGCAGGCCTCGTGTGGTGTTTGGCGGCCCAGAGCCGGTGTTCGAAAGGAGGTTTTTGTATCTGCATCTGAGTCAGAATATTCTCCCTTCACGAGACTGTTTTTAGTACCTGTCTAACAACTGGTTTTTGATGCTAAAGGAAAATGCCTTCCCAGCTTCCCAGAAAGCTGCAGGTCTGCAAAGCATGCAGAGGTCACTCACAGTTCCCAGGGAGGTCAAACCCAGCAGGCTTCAAGGGTGCAACTGGGCCATGTCCTCTGGAGGCATCAGTCAGGAGGGGGAGTGATGTCCCCACCATTGTGGGCTGCAGTGAGCTCTTAGCTACAGCTGTGCTGTGGGTGGCCACAGGCCACACCCAGGAAGCATGGCTGATGCTGGGAGGCGAGGGCAGCCTTAGGACTCCTTCCCAGCTGCTGGACACACTCAGAAATACAAGCTAGCAATAGTGGAAGGAAAGCCTCTGGCTGGCAGGTGAGCAAACACCGGTAAAATCAGGGCAAACAGCCAGTGGGCCAGGCCCGTTTCCAGTGAAAGCCAAGGCTCACCTTGAAGTCAGGCTGGTGTCGCAGGTGTGGGTGGGCCTGGAGCGTTGGGGAGAGCCCCTCTTTGGAGAGCAGGAGTTTCCACCTGTTTCTGCCTTTGGGGGCTCCTCTCAGGGTATCTTGTGGGACTAATAGGATTTTAGATCAGACCCCTAGGGTTTTAGGGAGAATTAGGAATAAATATAATGGCAGGTACTGCTGATTATACTAAAACACATATATACATGGGCCATACACTTCCAACTAAGATGCTGATATTTTAAGCAAAAATGTCTGTGTCTTCAGAAAGACAAATATATGATTCCACTTAGATGAGATATTTACCACAAATTTATTTATTTATTTTCTTATTTATTTATTTTTGAGACAGAAAGTCTGTTGTCCTGGGTAGGGCGCCATGGTGTCACAGCTCACAGCAACCTCAAACTTGGGCTCAAACAATACTCTTGCCTCAGCCTCCCCAGGACCTTGGACTGCAGGTCTCCGCTACAATTCCTGGCTAGTTTTTCTATTTTTAGTAGAGACGGGGTCTTGTTCTTGCTCAGGCTGGTCTGCAACTCCTGAGCTCAAGCAGTCTACCTGCCTCGGCCTCCTAGAGCACTAGGATTATAGGCATGAGCTACCATGCCTGGTCATGTGGTCAAATTCATGGAATCAAAATGTGGAATGGTGGTTGCCAGGTGTTGGTGGGGGGAATGACAGTTACCAATCAACCTACACAAAGTTTTAGTCAAGCAAGATGACTAGATTTTGGAGACCTTTAGTATAGCCATGTGCCTCGAGTTAATAACACTGCATCGTACACTTAGAAGGCTTTAAGAGGGAAGATTTCTCTGGTGGCACCTGTGGCTCAAGGAGTAAGGTGCCGGCCTCATATGTTAGAGGTGGCCGGTTCAAACCCAGCACTAGCCAAAAACCGCAAAAAAAAAAAAAAAAAGGGTAGATCTCAGAGTGGGTTTTCCTACCACAGTAAAATAAAATTTTCTTTCTTTTTTCTTTTTTTTGAGACAGAATCTCATTATGTCACCCTTGGTAGAGTGTCTTGGCATCACTGCTCACTGTACCCTCAAACTCCTGGGCTTAAGCAATTCTCTTGCCTCAGCCTCCCAAGTAGCTGGGACTACAGGCGCCCGCCACACTGCCCGGTTATTTTTGTTGCAGTTGTCATTGTTGATTTTAGCTGGCCCGGGCTGGGTTCAAATGTGCCAGCCTTGTTGTATGTGGCCAACGCCCTACCCACTGAGCTACGGGCACCAACAAAAAAAATTTTTTTTAAATGCCAATGTTTTACTTATGTCTTTATTTTTAATTCTTTTAAGTGTCAGGACAGAGTTTATTGACAGGAAGAAGGACTGATAAGCATGATAAGCAAAACAGGGGGAACAGAATCTCTGGCGGCAGAGGGGGGAGTCCAAGTGGGAAGCCCCCTAAATGCCTATATTTTAAGAAAGTTTGCCTGGAAAGGTTGTGGAAAGAGTGGAGGTAAACCCTGTCTTACCACGGAGTCTGTTATCCCTGAGAATAAAGGAGAAATACACACGAAATATGAGAATTAAAAATAGGTGGGTTTTTCCCCCACCATCTTACTTTTTACAGTTATTTTGAAGAAATCTGCATTTTTTTTTTTCACTAGGAATGTGCCGTGCCTTTGTTGGCCGGCTATGTGTACCAGTCGGCCTGCCTGTTTCCGCTGGCTTGTCATGCTCACTAATTAGAGAGCTGCCGCCTGATTCACCTTGTTAATTAGAGGGACTTGCGCGCGGAGCCCTCCGGGCAGTGCGCGCTAGAGCCTCGCACCAGTGCCCCGAGAACGATGCAGTCTGTGAAGTCATCCTTCTCATCTACCTTCTATTTTTCATTTGAAATGAATAAATCATTGAGATTTTCCTTGTGGAGTGAGAATGCAGGAATTCACATCTTTGTAAGATGTAAATTACATGTGATCAACAGAGGGGGATGATGACTCGCGCATTGTACCTACACGATTCCCTAATTTACTTCTTGTCAGTGTATGAAAGAAAAAAATGGCCTGAGATATTTGTCTCCGATCCATGAATCAGTGCCCTTCATTTGCTAAAAGAGGGTGTTGAGTGAGAAAGAAACACAGCTGTTTTAGTTTGAGCTGCTGGACGCTGGTCTGGTGGTTTCATTATTATTCACTGGGAGGTGGCGGGGGCGGCGGGGGTGGAGGGACCCTCAGGAAGCCTGGCCTCAGAGGAGCCCTGCTGGACCTGCCCCTTGTCCCCCAGGAACCCATCCACTCAGGGAGAAAGCAGGGCACAGCAGGTAATTTTGGTGGAGATCTTTTGTAATAGAGATCCTTATTTATTGGAATTGAAGTTTTAGATGTATCATCTAGCCTTTAAAAAAATCTAATTAAAAAAATAATATTTTGGCTTTATCAGACATGGACTCGACCATAGAAACAGGAGTGCCTTTCATCATCGCTTTGCCTCTTTCTAACATAGGGCACTTGGGAAGTGAGTTTCAGTGGCTTTCTCTCCAACTATTGGATGGAAATTGTGTTACCGTTAAACAAGACTAGGAAAAAGCAGTGATTTCTCATTGGTGGAAAGGAAGGTGGTTGTTGAAGGTGTGGCTCTCCCATAGAAATAACTCACGACATCTGGGGGTCTCTGCAGAGGAGTCTGGATAAACAGCCCTATTGTCAGACTCTGTGGTGAACTGATGTCTTTTTTTTTTTTTTTTGAGACAGAGCCTCAAGCTGTCACCCTGGATAGAGTGCTGTGGCATCACAGCTCACAGCAACCTCCAATTCCTGGGCTCAAGTGAGTCTCCTGCCTCCGCCTCCCAAGTAGCTGGGACTACAGG
>CAUYRH010114847.1:0-36529 GCA_963574655.1 Perodicticus potto | reverse complement strand
GCTGTTCTACCTTTGCCTATTACTGATTACACTAACCAGAGTTATGTTTTCCAGAAAGGTCATCAAGCCACACGCAATAAAGATGGTCCCAGTCCATGAACCCCTGTATCACTCTCCCTCCGGAGAAACCCTACCTGCCCCCTTCTATCATCACCCGATCAGCAGGAAGCAGTTAGATTGAGTCTTTGCCCCTTTTCCCTAACAGCAGTTGGGGTTTCTACTCAGAGAGGGAGAACTGATGCAAGACATCTGGCGCCCTAGCCAGCTCAGTGGAGCTGGCCGACCTGCCTCCTCCTCCTTGGTGGTGTTGGTGCTGCGGCAGCCAGCTGAAGAGCCAGCGGGCTGGATGACGGGCAAGGAGGGGGACCTCCAATGCCCACCAGAGGCTCCAATAGCCAAAAGGGCTGGACAACTGCTGAGGAGACACCTGTGCCTTGGTGTCTCCTTCACTTTACACTTAGGACTAAATGTGGAACCCCCATTTCCTATGCCTAGGTCAATTTCTTGTGAATTTCCTAGCCCTCAATTCCATGAATGAACTGTATCCATTCATTGATACATTCATTCACCTTGCCCCGGGCGGAAGGGACTGTATTCATTTGTTTCCTGGCCAAGGAACCCATACACCTGTATATATCCCAAGACTAAAGGCCTAAAGGAGGAGACGGGGAAAGACTGGGAGAGGAACGCAGAGAGATTCTCTCTTCCCACTTGAGTTCTCTCCCTCTACCAGGAGCTTTAGTGTTTTCTGTATTCTTTTCTGTCAATAAATTCTGTCTTACCACTGGGGGTGAGGGGGAAATAATGTAATGAAGAATAATAAAATACATTTATTTAAAAAAATAAAAAATAAAAAATAAAGTACCTCTTTTACAGGGTTTTTAAACATTTTTCAGATTAATATGGGGGTACATATTGATTAGGTTACATAGTTTGCTTTTGTAAGGTCAAAGTTCTAATTGTAGGTGTGTCCTTCACCCAGAAAGTATAGATTTGTCAAGGCAATTTGTTGTGCTTCATAAAAAATAGACACTTAAAAAATGTTAGCTGAGGCCAGGCGCAGTGGCTCACACCTGTAATCCCAGCACTTGGGAGGCCAAGGCAGGCTGATTGCCTGAGCTTACAGGTTCAAGACCAGCCTGAGCCAGAGTGAGACCTTGTCTCTAAAAATAGCCGGGTGTTGTGGTGGGTGTCTATAGGAGGCTGAGGCAAGAGAATCACTTAAACCTATGAGTTTGAGGTTGCTGTGAGCTGTGATGCGACAGTACTCTACTGAGGGTGACATAGTGAGACTTTGTCTCAAAAAAAAAAAAAAGTTAGCTAATGTTGGGGCTAGGAACTTTGCTACAGTCACGTAAGTAAACAAGGTGATATCTGCTTTTAAAGAGCTCCCCTCCAGCAAAAAAGGCAGAAATAAAGACAGAAACATTTCACAACAACTCAATGTGTTCATGACAGAGGATTGTCAGTGAAAGCTGCGGTGGGAACAAGGAGATTAGATCTTGTGAGAGTCAGGGAAGATTTCAGAGAAGACAACGCCTCAGGTAGGCCTTGGAAGACCAGTAGGAAAAAGCCCCTGAAAGAAAGGAAAGGAAGGACATTGCGGCTGGAAAGGACATCCTCTGCAAAGCCACACGGGCACGGAATAGCAGGGGTGTTTCAGAGAAGTAAAATGAAGGTGCGGTTCCTGTTTTACATCTAAAGAGAAGGATGGTGACAGTGAAAGATAGAGGGAGAAGTATGAGCCAGTGTGTAGAGGGTCTTGTGAAAGGTAGAATTTAATTCTACTTGCAATAAACAGCCCACAAGGGAGAGCTGTGGGGTGTGCTGTGTTTGGGGAATATAGCTTGGGACTCTGGCAATCTGTGGGCAGTCTCTGGTGAGAAAGTTTATAGAAGGAAGGGGAACAACAGAAGGGAAGTGCTTCCATTTGAGGGTGGGTCTTCTGCCAACGTAGTGGAGAAATTATAGGCAATAGTATTTAAGGTTCCAAGAAAAGATAGGCAACAGCATTTAATGTCTTTTCTTCCAGAGTCCTTAGTCACCAGTGCCCCAGATGGGATGCTTCTGTTTCACATGGCAGCCTTGGGGAGAAAAGCAATAGGCAGTATTTACAGAGCATGTCTACATCCCAGGCCCTCACTCTCAGAGGCATCCTTTCCTGGCTGAGTGTAGACAATTACTATTAGAACACACTATAGAATGTGGAAACAACCTAAATGCCTGCCAACCCAGAAATGGATTAACAAGCTGTCGTATATGTAGACCATGGAATACTGTTCAGCCATTAAAAAAAATGGAAACTTTACAACTTTTGTATTAACCTGGATAGAGGTGGAATACATTCTTCTTAGTAAAGTATGATAAAAATAGAGAAGCAAGAATCCAATGTACTCAATTCTAATATGAAGCCGGTTGACAAATTAATACACACCCACATAAAAGAAAAATTCAAATCAATTCAAGGTGGGGTGAGGAGGAAGAGGGGAGGGGAGAGGGCAAAGAGAAGGGGATGGATATGCTCCCACTTAAAAGACACAGTGTTAGGGGGTATGGCACACCTCTTGGGGGCAGGACACAAATATAAGAGGAACTCTACCTAAAAAATACAAACATTGTAACCTAATTCTTTGTACACTCTATTCAACCTGAAACAATAATAAAATTTAAAACAACAATACACCATGGTAATAATTGCTATCGGTAAAATCATTGATGAATAGCAAAAACGAGTGTGGAAAATCTTCAGGAGGAACAGGAAATTTGGGTAGCGTTCAAGTATCTCCAACAATGCATTTATTGCTTCGATGATTTTCATATATATCCAGAAATTCTTTGATACTTCCTCCTTCAGGAAGATGGACTTTAACTTCTTCCCTCTTGAGTATGGGCTGGACTTACTGACTCACACCCAGAGAATTGAGTATAGAAAGGAAAAAACAGAGAAAAGTGGCAGATACCACCTTAATCAAGTGATCAAGGTTAACATCACAAGTCATGCTGATATCATGTAACTCCTGATACGATACGATGAGAAGGGGACTTCACCTCTCTTGCATTTCATAACTCTAGATCAATCATGAGAAAATGTCAGATGAACCCGAATTGGGCGCCATGCTACAAATTACTCAGCCAGTCCTCTTCAAAATGCCAAGACCATGGACATCAAGGAAAGTCTGAAAACAGGCACAGATTGGAGGAGATTAAGGAGATATAACCACTAGATGCAAAGTATCATCTTGGCCTAGATCCTGGAATGGGATAGGACATTAGTGGAATAACTGGGGAAATCTGAATAGAGTCTGTACTTCAGGGTACAGAAGTACAGATGTACCTCCATTCAGGTTGATTTTCAACTGGTGTACCATGCATATTGGTGTGCTGTAAAATTTAAAAGAATATTAATTAAATTATTTTCAATAGAAGTTCAAAGCGTAGTGCTTTTTTACTCTTTTTAAAAAATCAACATAATTTAATTGTGCCTTAGAAATTTAACTATAGGTTCAAGTATGTCATGAGATTAAAAAGGTTGAAAAACACTGCTTAGGCCAGGAATAGGTGACTAACTGCCCTGGTTTGCTGGGAACTGAGGGGTTCCTGGGGCATGGGACTTGTTTTAAAATCAGGGCAATCCCAGTTTGTCTAGAACTGGTGGGTTTTGGGGGATGCAAGCTTTTCCAGTGCTTAAAAATAATAAGAACAGGAAAGTTGCAGGAAAATCCAGTTGAGATGGTTCTCCTAGCAATCCAGTATGATTGCACAAAGGTTTATTTCTGAGCTTTGGTTGATGTGGCTTGGTGGTTATGTGAGATGTCATCACTCAGGGAAGCTGCACAAATCATCTACAAAAACACTCAGTGCCATCCTTCTAACTCTTCTGAGAATCTAAAATTATTTCAAAATAGAAAGTTCAAAATAAAACAAAACAATTGAACTAACAAAAACAAAGTGAGGAGGGAATGAGAAGTGAGAAAAAATACAAGTAGCCTAACATCCTATTTTTTGATGGCAAAAAAGGTGACAGATGCGACCAGGCTTCAAGAAGGGCTCAGAAATGGGAAAGTCAGGCACTGGACTCCCTTCCTCTGTCTCTCCAGACTTGATGGGCAGACTCCTCTTGTCCCCAGCCCTTTGTCTTCAGTCTTCCTCCTCCTCGGCTTCATTCCACATAGCGCTGCTCAGCTCACCACAAAGTCTCCTCCCAGCACTGGGCACTCGGCAAATAGAGGCTATAAATACCAAGTTCAGCAAAGCTGGGTCTTGGGGTCACCTCCTAACCACTGCGTTGTTGGCATAGCTCAGGCCCTCAGCAGCGTCTGAGGAGGTGGGTGAGAGGCCCGTGAATGGGTCATTGATGTTCAAATTGGGGAGATATCAGAAAAATACAAATAATAGTAAAGAATAAATAATGTTTGTACTGAGCACCCTAATGTTGCCTCAAGTAAACAAAGGTGTTTGTTTTATAAAAAATTGTTTTAAAAATACACATCCACTACTGCCCAATCAAAGCCCAACAGCTGCCACAGCTCCTGCCTGGTCACACCCAGACCCTCATGAAAGCCCCCTACCCGTTCCTTCCTTTCCAGCCAGGAGACACCCAGACCCTTCCTCGGTGGCCTCCTCCCTCCTCTGTTTCCTTTCCTGGCTTACTGTGACATAATTTTTGTTCCTTGTTGTACTTAGGTCTGACCTTTTTAGTCTTAAAAGTCTGTTTGGGAAATCAAATAATTGAAATTTGACTTTTTTTTTTTTTTTTTGCTGTTTTTCTTCCTACTTGTCTTATTTACCTGCAGACCACGAAAGCATCTGGATTGACTAGAAGTGGAGATCACCGGACATGTATAAGGAAGTGTTGGGGACGCATTAGGAGTAGTACTTTGAATTATTATTGTACACACCAAATGTGTACCTCAAAAAAATGTTTAATGCGAGAAAAACCTGCAACAGACCCACGTGTTTTAAATGTCTTTAGGGGTGGTTCCATCTTGGAGAGGAAAAGTAAATGTATTGTGTAACTCCCTGTTACTTATCTCAAAAAAGAGTGTTTTTACATTTGTTCCTTGATTTTTTTTCTTTTCCTTACCACAATACCTCACTCAGACCCAGTGAGTGTCTGATTCCAGAAAGAGATTTATTACTTATGGAGCATCTAACAATTTCCATCTTTGACTCTATTATTTTAAATTTATGAAACCTATACTTTATAGCCTCACTTTCACTTTTTATTTTATTTCCCCCCTCATTTTTATAAAACAGGGACAAAATACAACCCAATGTTCAAACAATTGCACAAAGGCACACTGCACATGAAGGTGTGCTGTGGCCAAAAATAGACTGTTGGCCATTGCCAGTGCTATACACACCAGCTGAAAGGGTCATTCATCAGCCCATAGGCAAACGAATACTCTGTTCAATAATACAAAGTTTTCTTCCCTTTCTTAAGTACTTAATTAGGTAAGTTTAATTGTGTAAAAGTTTTACATAGTCAATGCTAAAAGTTGCACAATGGAGTTGTATAAAGAAAAAGTTAATTCTCCTACTCTTTCCAATGTCCCTCCAACCCCTAGTGCCATTCTTGGAGATAACCAATGTTAATTGTTTAGTGTGTTTCTTTCCATAACTTTCTTTACATAAACATAAATGTTTATAAGCATAAGTATACAAACATTTCATGATTTTTTTCTATTAATTTTAATCTCATTGGATTCATAGTGTGCACATGATCTTACTTTTGCAGTTAATATACAATGGAAGGCCTTCTAGACTGCTGCATAGATATTGAATTAATTTTACCTTATGCACCATATTTCATTTTATGAATGTATCATCATCTATTTATCCATTCCTCAAGATGAACCTTCAGATTAGTTCTATTTTTGACACCACCTTAAATTTCTTCATGTATTTAAAGAAAGAAAAACCTGGCCCTATTGAAAGGGAAATGTCAGGGGTTCTTGATGAAATCACACAAAGAATGTGGACAATATCTCTAAGCAAAGAGTTTAATGACAGATCAGAAAGGGCTCCAACAACAAGGAGGGGCTGTGGAAACAACTCGCCAACACAAAGCAAGCCTATTTCTATATTTATGCACACTTCAGTCCACTAACTCCAGATGGCTATTACCCTGATCAAAGTTTAACTAACGGTGGTCTCTTGTTTAACTCTCCATTCCGGCTTGGTCAGGGGCCTCAGACCACAGTGTGCCACCTCAAGTTAACTAGGCACCATACTGTCTGGGACTCATGGAACTGAACCTTATGGGCAGCAGCTACAGTGATGTTAATCATCTTACACAAATCAGCAGATAAAAACAATCTCTAGAAAAATAACATTTAAATTTAACGTATTCTCCCAAACTGAGAAAACTGAGTTAAGATGGCTGCAGTGTGGCCAAATGACTCCCACACTATTACTTCCACAAGAAAAATAGCCAAAACTGGTTTTACTAAGTCAAAAGACTTACATGTTATTTACTTTATTAGGTATTTCATATTAGTTTCCCAACAGTTATAGAAATTCATACTTCAACCTTCAATGTTTCAAAGTGCTTATTTCTCACTATCTTGGGGTATTGTTATTGTAGGGCAAAGAGAATTTTCCTCCCCCTCTGGAGGTTAGAGTCTGCTGAAATGAACTGACAATAGACAGATTCAACAGGAGAAAAGGTATATAAATGTGCATAAGCAAATATTATATGAGACTCGAGGAATGGCCAGATGGGTTGAAGCTTAAATATCCTTTTCATGGGGGAGAAAGGAATGGGTGAGGTAGGCAATAGAGGAAAGGAGTAAATCACTTTTCAGGTGAAAGGAATGAGTCCAAAGAGTAGACAATAGTTTGTAAAAGATTCTCTTAGGAAACTGATTGGACTGGCAAGTTGTGGGAATGCCGAGGTGGATGCACACTGTGACAAAGGTTGCTTTAATGCACAAATTAAAATCTCCTAGCCAGTCTTAGAGCTGCCCTCAGAAAAAGAAATGAAAAGCATTTCTAGGCATGGTGAAGACTTTTAGATTTTTCTCTTCTCTGGTAGTTAATCTTCCCTGGTTATTTAATGAGATTCCTGGGGAGAGGGCTTAAGACTCTTAAAAAGATGTTTCTTCAGTTAGAAAAGGAAATTCCAGAGAGAGACAGAGAGACCCTCCCTGAACTAGGGAAGGGAAAGAAAAGAGAGGTTAGAAAGTCCTTGGTTCTGAGTCACCTTCTAAAGAGATTCAATTTCTTTGAATTCAAAGTGCACAGCATGCCAGAGCATCATATTTTGGTGTATTTTTTTCTGAGCCCTGACATCATCAACCACTTTAACATCTGTCAATTTAATGAGTGAAGAATGGTACCTCATTGTTTTCATTTGCATTTAGCTAGATTGAGCATCTCTTAGAATGTTAATTAATACTGTGAATTGTCTGTTTCTATTCTTTCCCCGGTCCCTCCTTCCCTTGGGCTGTTTGTCTTCTTTTTACTTTACTAGTTTTTTCATTGCTACCATAACAAATTACCCCAAGCTTGGTAGCTGAAACAACACAAACTTACTTTCCTACAGTTCTGAACATCAAAAGTACAAAATGGCTTTCAATTGTACTAAAATCAACATGACAGCCAGACTATATTTCTGAACATTCTAGGGGAGAATCTATTTTCTTGCCTTTTCCAGCTTCTCAAGGACACCTACATTTCTTGGCTTAGGGGTTCTTTCTTCATCTTCAAAGTCATAATGACAGGCCAAGTCCTTCTCATGCTGCCATCTCTCTGGTTCTCAGCAGCTCCCTTCTTTGCTCTTGAGGATACATTCTCACCAGGATAACCCAGGGTAAGATATCCACCTCAGGGTCTATTAATTACATCTGCAAAGCCCTATTCATAAGTTCAGGGAATTAGGATGTCAGCATCTTTGGGGGCCATGATTCTATCTACTACACTGATAAATGTATGGAAGGGAACACTTGTTAAAAAAAGATTAGAATCCCATTGTGGGCATAAATATCACACACATTCTTTAACTACTATTCCTTCTTTTGTATTGTTTATGTCTCTGCTTTTCTTAGTATAATGTCTACTCTTTTCAGATGGGCAAATAACTTTCTTTACCTTTCTTAAGGCTGTGTATTTGTGAGAGAAGTTTCCTGAATTTCCTGATTCAAAGCATAAATAAGTAGCTTGAAGAGCTAGGAATCAGAGTGTAAATGGAATTCATACCCTCCCCAGTTCTCTGATGGGAAGCTTAGGGAAATAATTGGAATGCACCCTAGAAATTAGGTCATTTGAGTAGACTTGGATGAATATGAACACTTGGACTCCCAAATTCGTGCATCATCCTGTGTCAATAAACATCTCTGTCCCCTCAGTTTTGACATGAATAGCTCTGCCTTACTTAAAGACCCTATAATGTCATTACCTGGGGCCAAGAGGATGCTAACTGTGAGAAGGACCCATCCATCCATCTCCAGCCCCCACAACTCCTTCTTGCTTGAAGACTCATAACTAGGATCAGATCCCAGCATAACTTAGGCGTGCAAGTATAAATATGGCATTAAAAAAAACAGCTAAATCCCTGACTTCCAATAGTTTGCTAACTTACGCCAACCAATACCTAAGGATTGCTTATGGAAAGGGGTTCTGAGGAAATTACATCAGGGATGAAACAACATAATTGTGAACACAGATCAATTTATCCATATATCCATATAGATACTCTAACCCAGTGTTTTTCAACGTGTTTTATCGCACAGCACACTTGAACTTATAGTTTAATTTCTGTGGCATTTTTAAATTATGTTGATCAAAAAAAGAGTAAAAAATAGAATATACTTACTGTGCTCTGAACATCCTTCAAAAATAATTTAATCTTTAAAATTTGATCTTTAAAATTTTTTGCCACACTTGAAAACTGATTGAAAATCAGTGCTTTAACCAGACATTGTGATTCAATGTGTTAGATAAAGCAGTGGCTCTCATAAATTGCAGGGTTTGCTACTTGAAACCTGGACTAAACGATGGCCTATGTTGAATCTAGTATAAGTGATAAGCCTTTTTGATATAACTTTCTTGGAGGAAATAGTTCAAAGATTATGGAGTCAGAAAAGGTGGAGTGGATTTATCATGTGATCTACTTGTACATACCTCAAATATGTCTCCCCAAAGACATAGAGGAACTTTATTTAATAAGGAATCAAAAAATAAATTGACTAGAAGCAACAGCATCCTTACCAAAGCTCTGCAGTGGCTATCCTCTACTGGCCAGAAATGGAATTAATTGAGTAGGGATGATGGGATGTGGGACTGCTTCTTAGATTTCCATGTGCATCAGAACCACCAGGAAAGCTCTTGTAACAAAGCATGCAGTCGCCATGTTACAGCAGCCAGAGTCTGTGTGAAATGATCTAGCAGTCCTCAAGAAAAAGGAAGTAAAGAAGATGAAGGGAGGACACTTGTCACATTCCCACTTGGAAACAAGGGATTGTGGATGCTGACTATAATCCCCAAGAATTGTTTCTGATTAAAAAAAAACAAAAAGTTACCTTGTTAAGAATCTAGATCGGGGGCTTCACTGCAGATGACTAGGTCTGATGACTACACTAGCCAATACATCCTGAGCACCCTCCAAGCACAGGCACCATTCCAAGTGTTTGCATCAACACAAGATACAAATCCAATTATTATCTCTACAATACAGATGAGAAAACCAAAGAACAGGGAAGTGAAGTAACCTGCTCAGTGTCACACAGCTAGTGAATGGTGGAACCAACATTTAAATCCCGAGCCCAAAACACACTGCTCCTTGGATGATGGTCAGGGCTTAGAGTCAGCTCAGATGGAGAATTAAGAAAGATGGCATCTGGGTCACAATCCAATGCTGTAAAACAAAGCATAACACAGGAGTAGAATTAAGGGGCCAGGAGGAAAGAGAAAGAAGAGAGGAACAGAACCTGAGAGGCCCTGAGCTGCTCTGTGCTAAGAACTGGGGCCACCACTCTCCTCCCAACAGTCCTGAGACTTAGGCAAGATCCCTGTTACGTATAGCAGGAAACTGATGGCCGGAATCGGGGCACACTGCTAGCCAGTGGTGGAACCAGACTATTTGAACAAATAGGCCTGCCTGGAAAGCCCACAGAAATTAGGCTCAAATGTGGGACTGAGCGGGCTGAGAAGAGGAAACAGTGGACAGGAAGATCATTTCCTTCTTAGGTAGGCAAGTCCTGGTTCCAGCAAGAGGATGACCTCTTTTTCCAGAAGCAACATTTGAGGAAAACTCAATTGATTGACCTTTGGAAGCTCATCCCAAGAAGGGGAAAGATGTTCTAGACACAGCCCCAGCCATCTAGAGGCCGCCAACCACTTGCAGCCCTTTAACAAACCCCCTCCCAGCTGTGAAACACAGCTCACTGACGCATTTAATTTGGCAGAGCAAACATTGGTTATCAGTTAGAATGCTTATCAAATGTCAATTAGCACTCTGCCATAATTGATGTCTAATTAACATACCATCGCATGTTGTCGGGTGTCAATTAAATGCCTAAATAGTCCTTTCTATTTTATTGCACCAACAAGACAGTAATTGTACATTTCTCAGTTCAGTAACTTTAGAGTTAATTTTATTGTGGATCCTTTTGGAATATAGAAACCCAGAGAGAATTCTCAAGCAGACATTTAATTGATGTGCTACTTTCATATGGCTAAAGCCTACCGTATAGTCACTACTTTCCTGAGAAATCAAATTATTCATTTCTGGAAAAGTCAAATTCTACAAGGTGTTGGTGGCACACTCAGGCAAACGGGTAGGACAGGAGGGGAGTGGCCAAGGCATGGAGTCAGCTTGTCCCTGCCAGATCGTGCGCCCCAACGAAGGAGCTTGCTGGAGGACTGGGATTCACAGTTAGCGGATTATGGACTCCAAGGCACCCAGAGTGGGGATGTGTACACAGCTGAGCCTCAGGCCCTGCATGCAGAGGACATATTAGGTCCATACATGTCTCAGCTTATTTTGGAGAGTGACCCTGGCACTCCGCCATCTGCATCCTACAAAAGAAAGTTGAAGCCCTGTATATTTGCCAGGACGCAGAGCAGAGAGGAAATGGGTAGGGAGCATATCCTGATCTGAGGGATGAGGCCTCAATCTTGGCCATGGAAATGTGTGCCACTTATGAAGTAATTGCCTCAGAGCTCCAAACCCAGCCTTCTCTCTCAGCTCAACGATGCTGAGGCCAGAACCGGGCAAATCAACATTTCTGCTTCGCCAGCTGCGCCCTATTAGACTCTGCCAGTAGGGGGCGCTACGGGGTGACAGCAGCGCCAGAAGAGGTAGAAGGACTGGCTCCTTCCCACTGGCGTCCTGCTCCTGTGAGCATCACCCCACCTACCCTCCTTCACCCAGGCAGCCACAGTTCTTCCTGTAGCAGTAGAGCTGAATTCAGTCTGCAGGTTTTTTCATCCTACCCACTGAAGCAACCCAAGTTGCTCCTACTCAGTAATCTGAGTTCCAGCTTCATGGCGCTCTTGTGGAAATTTTTGAGTTGTAATAATTCAGTTCTCTTCCCTTCATCCTCCAGTCCTGGGGGTTGGAGATGTTTCCGTCAGTCACTACCTCTGTGACACTAGAGTCCTTTCTGTGTTCACTTAGTTATGAAGTTAACCACTTTATACCTAGTGAACAATTCTTTATGTTAAAGATTCTCTGTTTAAATAACTGATGTGGTTGTTTCTCCCTGTGAGCCTCAGGCTGATGCAGGAGAATGAGCCAGAAGAAGGCCTTACAGAAGTGACATGAAACACACTGGTACCAAAAGGAGGGGGACAGATGGGGGACGAGAGTTGAGGTGAGCAGAAGGGAGGGTAGAGGTAAGGAAGCCACCTGCATGGGTGTGGGGGAGGGTCACCTGCTCAGAATCCAACTCTGATCTCTGCTCTTTGTGGCCTTGGGCAATTGCCCGAGCCTTTCTATGTCTGAGCAAAACAGCGGTGAGACATAAATTTGCCACTGCATAAATGTGCTTTGTATCTTTAATGATAAAGTCCATGAAAGCAGCTGGCAGAAGGCCTGACATAGAAGCACTCAATAAATGCTGCTTGTTAAGGTGATCACCATGAGAGGCAGACTGGGTTGGCAGGAGCAGGGTGGAAAAATGATGCACAGAAGGTGAGGTGGTTTGTTCATCTTGGATTCTGTTAGTGCAGAAGGTGAGGTGGCTTGCTCACCTTGGATTCACTGGGAAACAGCCCAGGATTCATTCGAGGGAGGCAGTCGTCCCACCAGCATAGATAGCCCCTGAAGCTGCTGACAGGGACTTCTTTTATAAATGAGCCAAAGCTGGTCACCGTGTATATTAGCCCCAAGGTTGCTTATTTCTGCTCAGCAGGGGAAAACCTGTTAGCTCAAAAGCCTGCCAGTGCCAAACTCCAAGTTTTACACATCCAACTATTTTAAAAATAGTTTAAACAACCAGATTTTTAGCCATGTAGACACTGCCTGCTTTTCATAACCTCCACCTCCCGGCAGCTATGACCTCTTGATAAGCTAGGGTCTTGACATTGTAAGGCCCCAAGCTGCTCTGAGCCCAGAGACTAATCATCTTCCCACCATTCTGAAATTCCATTTTTATTATTTTATATTACTTGGGTGTATGTCAGTATTTTAATATTGTCCACTGACACATCCACTTCTGTACAAATACCTTGTTCTTTCATTTATCATCCCTCTGTAACAGGTTTTAATACCTGAAGCAAGTTTAATATCTGGAAAAATTTCATATCAAGATGTTCTTGGCTGTTCTTCTATGCTCTTTGTTTTAGATAAATTTTAGGAATAATTTGATTAAATGTTTTATAAAAGTGAAATGAGACCCCACAATATTTTGTTTGAACCCACTTCCATTTATAGGCAAGCTCCAGGAGAGTTGCCATCTTCACAGTGCTGAATGGCCCCCGCATTCGTGAGTTACATAAATCACTGCTGAGGCTTTCTAGGTGCTGGGTATATTGTAGATGCTGGACACTGGCAATGTCAGCGAAAATCCCTGCTCTCCCAAAGCTTATTTTGGTCTTCATTTAATTAAAGGATTATTCTCACAAAGGTGAGAGTTGAATTCTGGCCACAGGTGGCTGCGAGTGGGTTCTTGGTAATTAAGGGAGTGATTATGACTGGACTCCGTCACACACTTCTCCCAGGCTGAGCGCCAGTAGAAAGGCCTTTAGCTTGGGCTCCCCGCAGAGCACCCAGAGCTGCCTCCTGCAAGCATGTGTGTGCTTAAATGGAAGGAGCCGGCAGCCTGTTTAATGACTCAGAACAGGAGCAAGATAGGAAGAAATTGGAAATAAAATGTCTAAATCCGAGTCTTGAGAACTTTTGCTAATGAGTTCACCGTGGGAAGGAGTTCAGAGTCCCGGCTTGTCTGGAAGTAACCAGATTTCTTGCTGCCTCCCCAAGAGTGTAGGGAGGCCTCTTAGAGAACTGCTGACAGCCCAGTCAGGAAGGCCCGGAGCCTCATTGTGGAGGATGGAGTAGAAAGGGCCCACTGGACTCAACAGCCTGCCTGCCCAGCTTGTTCATTCCTCATGAGGTCGGCTGCCCCTGCTCTGCGCCTTTTCTGGCTTCTCCCTCCCCCACCTCTTAACCTGCAGTCCACATCATTTCTCAGGGAGCTCCCTGAGACTCCCCGTCTTCCTACCCTCTCTGGCCATCACTACTTTCTGCCTACTCAGATGCTTGAGACGCCTGCTTTGAATTAACTAAAATTAACTTTATGCTTTATGTTGTCAGCACTGTTTATGGTTTTTGACTGAATAAAGAGACCTTTGGGAGAATGGACCTTTGCTGCACTTGCTAGATACTACTAGCAAGAGTGTCAGCCTCCCACAGGCTCCTCTCGGTCATCTCAACCACCCTCAGTGCAGACCCAGGGCCCCACAGCAGTGGCACTTTTAGTGGGTTTCCTAGGAAGGTATTCCCTCTCTCTCCTTAGAGCCTTAAAAGACGTGACTATCCTGCCAGGGTAGGAGCCTGAGGCTAGACCTAACACGAGGAGAAAGGATCCCAAAGAAGGTCACGAGAAACGGCGTCCTTGCGGCTTCCTCAAAGTCCAAGTCAAGCCGCTCCTGAACCCCTTCTGCTTAGCCAGTTTGGGTCTGGTTCTCTGTCATCTACATGAGTTCCTGCCATGGGCTTTGTCCCTTGCTCAGCTTAGAGTCAGTTTCCTTATGTTCAACTTCAGGTCTCTTTCCTGGGCTCCTTAAATCATGGTCTGTCTCCTTCCCAGCTAATGACGTCCTGAGCTTTGTGTCTATCTCAAGGACCCCCTGGGATCACTCCCAGGAACCCATGGGCCCAGGTATAGAGAGAGATTGCTTGGAAGATTGTGAAGCAGGGAGGGCCTGCAGGGGCACAAATATCCTGTGCTCCACAAAGCACACAAGTCAGGCGTGGGTTGTTCATCTCCTTTATTGAAATGAGGCCTTCTGCTGCAGCTCCATTGCAATAGGCATATTTAACATCACCCCTTTCAATCGGTGACAGCCATTTCTGCATTCTCTGCTCATCGTCATTAACATAGAAATAGTTCCATAATGACACCAAGCCTCACCAAGCAGTGCTCTCCGTTTATCTCATTATAAATGAAACCATCTTGTTATTTGGGTAAACTGGAAACAGAAATGTTCTGTGTCAGATGTCACAATAGTGCAGTTCTCCCTCATTATTTCATCACACCAAGAGGACTTGCAGTGGCTGCTGGAAATCTGCTCCTATTTTCAAGTTTTAGAAGCAACATTTCAGAGGAGAAGCAGCTCGGACATCAGCTACAGTGAATTCTAGGGGGCCTGTAGGGAGCATATTTCCTGACAAGTCCCTGGTATCATCAGTCTTTGCACAAAGCAATGCCCCAGAAAGACACAAGGTGGTGAAGGCTGGGGAGGAGCACAGATAGGGGAGGGGTCCAGACTGGACCAGAATCCCCCATCCCCCAGTCTCTCACTGTGTCCAGGTTGACAGCAAGGGAGGAAGAGGAGGCTGTGGCAATGTCCCAACAACCCAAGCCCAGCCACAATGCCCCTCCTGACCTGGGAGGGCTACTGAGTAGTCAAACCAAATGCAGAATCTTGCAAATCTGTCTGACCTCCTCCCCCTGCAATTTCTAGTAGTGAGTCTGCATGGGATAGAGTCTGCCTGCCACAGCTCTGCCTGCTGCTTTCACAATAGCTTTTCCTGACTGGTGGTTAATTGCTTTTGAATACCTGTGCTGGGCCCTCTGCTCCTCATCCGCTGTGTTTCATGGCTCTTGGAGGGGAAACTGCTTATCTGATGTATAAACTCGAGGCAAATCAGGATCTTTAGAACATGATATTGCACTTAAATTATAGGACAGGAAGGTTATAATGCTTGGAAACATTGATCTAACTGGTAGGTAACTTCCAGGGCTTTCAAATGGAGGTGAGATAACTGCTCCAGGAACAAAACAAAATCAGACTCTTATCTATGGGGCAAGGGGTGGTTGGGAACCTGGCCCCTCTTCTTTTCCTGGTGAGCAGGGATGGGCACACCCACTCAAGCCTCAATGAAGCCCCAGGCAAGGAGAGGCCAGTGGGAACTCCCTGGGGCAGAGGAGTCAAGGCCCAATCCTGTCCTCAGACAAAATGAGGAAAACGGCCTGTCACGTCACACGCCTGCTGAGGGCTGGGCTCACATTCACATGCCTGGGAATGTGGGTGTGTACACACACAGCAACACATATATATACATGCTCGCACAGAAACATGCTTACACATGCAGCAAAACACAGGTATGAACAGAGAACACATAGGGAAACACACACTAAGAAACATGTATGCACATTCCCAATTACACAGAAACATACACTCCTACACAGTAACACACACATACATACTCTCACTCACAGCAACACACGCATACACAGAAAGTACACATCAACACTCCCAGACACACACACACACTTGCACACAAAACCCAAGCCTCCATCTACTCATTGCCATGATCTAGAAGCCTCATCTGGCCACCTCTGACAACACACACAGGCCCTCCTGTGTCCATGAGCCCCAGATCGGTGACACAGGCAGTCAGTGTGCAGAAAGGGCCTCCAGGAGTGCAGAGAATCCCAGCCTGCTGCCCAGGGGTGCTGGCTCCTACCCCTAAGAGCTGAGGTCTGGCTCCAGGGCTGCAGGCAGGGAGGTGGGGAGGCTGTTGATAGAGGCAAATCCCAGGAGCTCCAGATTGTGCAGAGCTGGAGGAAAGCTGCCCTGCACACACCTGTATAGGAAGTAAAAGGAAGTAATACCCTCTGGGATGCAGAAACTTTGCACTGTGGATGCTGGGAAGTCTGCATGACAAACAAGCCCCACCCTTACACACTCCAATCTGAGCTCCAGCAACCTGACTACAGCATGGGGAGGGCCAGGGACAAGCACAGGGCATCCATGGGTGGGGGGAGGGGGGTTCAATATAACTTCCTGGAGGAGGAGGCAACACCCACACAGACCTAGGAAGAGGACTCAGAGGAGGCTCTGGAGGAGGGTAAAGGCTGCCTGCCAGAGACATGAAGGAGAGGACCTCCTAGGAAGGGCCAGGAAGGAGACTGGCCACCTGTCCTGACACCTTCTCTTCCAGACACCTTCCAGGCTGGAGCAGGGCCTGAGGTACCCTTACAATCTGGGACCTTCACAGGAACAGTGTCCACAAGCCACAGATGGGGACATAGGCAGAGGCCTGGGGAGGGAGGTCACAGGGAAGCAGGGTGACCCCAGGATTGCCCAGGACTGAGGGGCTCCTTGGAGGTGGGACTTTCAATGCTAGAGCCACCAGGAGAGTCAGGGCCAAATTGTGACAAGATTTTCTGGGCTGTCCGTAGAGGTCTGAGCTGGGGACCTGAGGTGCTGAAGCTGATCATGTAGAGACAGACACCCTGCACACAGAGCTGGTCACCTGCTGGCCAGGAGCCCTGACGTCTGGGGGTGCCCTGGGGTGACCCCTTGCAGTCTCATGCATGAGACACTGAACAAGTTTCCCAGCAGAAGTTCCAGATAGGACCCTAAGGGCATCTGGGGGCCTTGCGACTGTCTCGTCAGCATATACTCTAAATAAAACACTATTTGGCCAAGCTCTGCTGTGCCCACTGCTCTGACATCTCCCCCACTTCTCCAGTGCTCCCTGCTCTCTGTCTTCACACCTTTCATCTTACTTTTCTCCTTTGCCCTCTGCCTACTTTATCCCCGTTCTGGTCTCTCCTGCCCTCACTCTGTCTGGTCCTTTTCTTGCTTATCTCTTTCTCACATGCACTTTCTCTTCCTTTCTCTTTTCCCATCCACAGCCTCAAGCCCTCCTCCTTTATCTCCCTGTCCTCACTTCTGTTATTTGCATTTTCCATCCACCTGTCACCCTTGGGTTTCATGCCTCTCTCCTCCCCAGGTTGTGGGTTTCTTCGTTCTTCATCCTTCACTCCCTGCCCTCCTTCCTCCCCTGCCCTGACCTGAACTCCTCTCTGACACACTTCATCACCCTACCCCCCTCCTTCAGTGCCTTCTCCTCGGGCAAAGTGAGAAGTCCCCTGTCTGTGCCTTTGGGAACACCCCAATTCTCTAGTACTGGGAGTGGGGAGAGTGGTGAAGAGATATGCAGAGATCTCTGCAAGACTACGAGGAAGAACGGATGACTCACCAACAGTCACCATCACTCCTCCTAGCATAACAAGATAGCCATGCGGTCGTTCCTCAACGCTATCAATGCAGAAGGCTGAGGAGTATGTTTGTATCCTGAAACCAGTGGTGGGCCTCAACATGGTCCAGAAAGAAAGAATGGAATTGGAAGGAAGAGGATTTATTCTAGAAACAAAATAGCTCCCATCCTCTGTTGTAGCCATTTGTCTGCCAATACCAACTTTCGTCTTTTAGGTCTTGAGGCTTTGCAGACCTCAAGTGCCAAGTCAGGATGGCGAAACAATGTCGTGTTCCTCCACTAGTTGGAGCCCTAGTTGGTTATCTGGGAGTGGAATGTACAGTCACGGGAACCAGTCCACAGCTGTCCCCGGCTCTAGCTCATGACTTCTTTAAAACCAGATGCACAGAGTTAGGGTTATCAACCCTTTGGCAGATTCATGACATGCAAATGTCGTTTCCAATTCTGTCTGTTTGTTGTATTGCCGTGGACAGCTGCAGTGGACAGGAGAATGTGTTGGACTTTACTCCGGGACCTGGACACTCTCCAACCACATAAATGAATCCTGCCTCAGGCACGCTGAGCCCTTTCCCCTGACCCAGGGGAACTGGGAATCTGATGGTGGCTGCAGAGATGTGCTGCTGCTGCTCTGACGTATTCTACCGTCATCTCTATGGTTTGCCACAGCCACTACTTCCTAGGCTGACCCATGAATCCATCTGCTTTGTGACATGGAAGACAGGGTGGGAAAGTGGCTTTAGGGCTTCATTGGGACCTTCTCAGCACGAATCTTCAGGACTCAGGGAATAGCGGTAAACAGTGAACTTAAAGACAGCTGCTCCCCCACACCCACAACCCAAAAGGAGCTGCCTAAACTTTTCTGCTCTGTCTCCCTCTTTACTTTGAGGATCAGTGATTACCTGAACTGGGAGGTAGAGGTCCAGGGAATGCAAATTGAATTCATCAATGATAAAGGTGTCAAGTGTACAGCCACATATTTATCTGAGGTTGCTAAGGAACAAGACTGGGATCACATCCAAACAATAGACTCCTTGCTCAGGAAAGGTGGCTTTAAGGCTCCAGTTACCAGAGAAAAACAATCTAACTCACCAGGCACCCAGTGAGAAGCTAACACTCAGTTATGCAGAGTACATTGCTTCTCCCCAGCACTGTTTCCAGAATGGCACTCTCATGCCCCACCCCTTCACAGTCATTACTCCTGACAGGGCTGCATGACCAGCCACACCCCTCTGTGACAAAGATCTCTTTTACTAATTTCCTTTGCCAAGTTAAACTCCAGCTGACTAGGGTGGGGTGGGGGTTACATTGAATGAACCAGAACTTAAGAGCCCAAGCCTCATCTCAGCCTTTCCTCAATACTGGGTTCCATGGACTGGGGCTCCTCCATGGCTAGTGAGAACTTAGGGACTTGGAAGATGCTGTGAAAACACAAAGGCACTGCTAAAATGATGCCCAGGGAGGGTGGCCAGCAGGAAGAAAGGATCCTGAAGACACTACACTGGTCCTCAAAACTCTTGAAGTGGACTGGGTGTCAACCTAAGCAACACAACGTATTGATTAACTTGATTTTTAAAAATTTAAGTGGTGATGGTATAGCCTTATGAAATGGGGCAGTATTCAAGTCAAAAGAGCTTTCTGAGTTCTCATCTGCCAGGAATTGGAGGAGGAAGATGGGGGCACAACCTGAGAGAGAATACTTGTGCTATTCTAGGCATTGCTGGCAAGTTTCTGGTGAGGGTGGGTGGGCTTGCTGGGCACCATCCAGTGCTTGCAAGGACCTGAGACCTGCAAGGGAAACATGGTGGCAGCAGGGTGGCCAGGCTGCAGCCCCTTCACTGCCATGCTGGGTTTCTGCAGCCTGCCACACTTCCCTTGGTAATGGAAATGAAGTCGGAGGAGTCATTCCAGCCCACTGTAAATGTCTTGTTACAAACAAAACAATCAGCAACAACAACTGATGATGAGGACAACAAAAAAAAACACTATTTAAATTCAAATTTAAGCATTTCTGTCTGGTCTCCAAAGTTTTACATTGTGGGTACCATATAGTAATATGCAAATACACCACAACTGCAACCAGCTACTCCTCAGCCCCAGCACATTCACCTTTTGTAGTTTCGTGTCTCCAGGCTCCAACCTTATTTTTATAGGAATTGCTGTCTGGAGCTTTCAAAATCACAACTCAGCATTTTCTCTGCAGGTGTCAGCACTGAGGACTCTGGGGGCCCTCCATATGTATCTGTATCTTTAACTCTGCTCCCCAGCCCTGGCAGGCACCCCCTGCAGGGTGGGCCCATCTGGCTCTTATTCCTCAGGGATCAAGTGAAATGGCATCTTCTCTGTGAGGCCTGCCTTGGCCTCTTGACCACAGATGGAATCAGTCACACACACAGCACAGAGACACACAGACACACACGTATCATACAGATACATACGCCCATCACACAGACACACACCCATTACATACATACACATACCTACTGAAAGGGCGGGCACTCGACCAGCATAAACCTCACAGACCACCAAGGCTTGTACGAAAGGTCTTCATTGGCGGGGGAAGCTGCAGAGCAGCATTAAGGAGGAGGGGAGAGAGAGAGAGAGAGAGAAGAAAGGAGGAGGAGAAGAGAAGAAGAGAGGAAGAGGAGAAGAGAAGAGGAGGAGAAGAAAGGGGACAAAAGACAAGGGCATCTTAAGTAGGTTTGGTTTTAGGGGAGGTGACGGGATAGTGGAACAGCCAATAAGGTGTTACAGCTCTGGTGCGAAGAGCCGGGCCGTAGGGGGCGGGCCATAAGTTTGAGCTTTTCAGTGGATAATTGGGATAGGGAGATTGGGATAATTGTGCAATTATCTAACACCTACACCCATCACACATACATATCACAGGCACACATACCTCACACAGACACAGCACACAGAGACACACACACGTCATGATACACACATCACATAGACTCGCAGACGAACACACACACGTACTCTCATGCTTCTCTTCTGTTTTTCCACAGCGCACATTACCATTAACAGTCTATCTAACTCATTCATCTCACTTATTTTCTTCTCTCCAGAGTGGAAGCTCTGTGAAGGTAGGGATGGGTTTCCTCTCTCTCCTCCACCCACTGCTGCGTCCCTAGTACCTGGAACTGTTCTGACACAGAGCAGGCACTGTATAAATATTTGTTGAATAAATGAACTCCAGACTCTCACTTATTTTTCCACAAAAATAGCTCCCTGGGCTTGCAAGACCCCTGCCTTTTGATGCCTCACTGGCCCTTCGTGAAGGGATTCCCAGGCTTGGGTCAGCAGGCTCCTGAACCCCTACTTTGGGGCTACACTGCTCCAGGTGCCTCCACAGGGGCTTTTCAGCCCTGGCAGTGTCTGAGACCTGGGCGATGAGGCAGAAAGGATGCGGGGCTCAGAGAGTGAATTTGAGAAGCCCCTGCTGCTAAGACAGCAGAGTCCACCCTCGGTGATTCTAGGTCCTGGGGCTGCTGCAAGAAGATTACAGCAGTAGCTCCCTCTCCGCCCTGCCACCTCCAACTGGGTAGTGAGGGTGCGTTCCTTAAGCTCCCTGCATTTTGTTGGGCTCCCTGCCCTGCAAAACCAACAACATGCTAACACAGAACACTCTGGTGCAGGGCCCTAGTACTCTCCAGGGCTGCCAGCCTTGAGTACTATACAGGCTCCATACTTCTGCCAGCCCCCGGGCAAGGTCCGGGTCCCAGCCTCTCCTCATCTGATAACAAGTTCCTTGTGTCACTCTGGACAGGACTGAGGCTGAGGAATCCCCAATTCGAACGCAACGTTTCCCTCTGAAAGACTAAAGCAGCAGAAATTTGCTGCATAGAAGTACCAGGAGAACGTGGCCAGCCAGTTCCTCTGGTCTTGGGGCCTCTCCCCTCTGTGGGCTCAGTCCGGCCCCCCAGTTCCTCCCCCCTTAAATTCGGCCCTTTCCCTGCTCTCGAGAAGGGCTGACAGCGCCTGTTAAGTCTGCAGCATCCTCTCTTAATTGAACTCTTCTCCTGCAAGGAAAGCGCCATTTACAGACTATGGGCCAGGCCAAGCTGGAAACAAAAGTCGTCGGGAGAACCTCAGGGCCCACCGAAGGCGTCATTCAGACGCTCAGGTAGCGTCTGGGGAAGGGGTTCCCGGGGTCCGGGAAGAGACCACAGAGCCCGCCTGCCTGTGACCCAGCCCCGAGACGAGGCTGCCCGGAGCGGGAGCCGCGCGCCCCCGCGTGGCCATACCTGGGAACGCAGAGTCTGGAAACACTGAGGCCGCCCTAGGGCGCCGCGCAGTTGGCTGGGGATCCGCGAAAAGGAATCGCCATCTGGGAGAATGAGAGGGGAAAGAAAGCCCCGGCAGCCCCTCGACAGGCCTTACTCAAGCTCCACACGGCAGGCCCTGGGCAGAACTGAATCTCATGACAGCCACAGAGAAGCATCCTCCAGAGGGGAGGGCTGTCAGCAGGCACTGTCCCCACGTCTGTATCCCCAAGGTTTATCTTCCCTTTAGAGGCTCACTGAACAAGTCGTGGCCCTTATTCTCCCGTGACAGCTCTAGCCTGAAGGAGTGCTACTTGGACCCTCCAGGGTTGCTCTGAAGGTTTGAGGACTGCACCTGGCTCAGGTTAACCGCCATCAAGAACAGAGCACAGCACACTGTGATTCGCCCATTCATTCTGGAAGACTCGGAGTCGCCCCCACGCCCAAGCCAGCCACCCAGGGAAACTCTGAGCTGTGGTCCTTTGCAGGCTAGGAGAGGCTTTCAAATTCAACCACTGGAATTCATACTCACTGAATGACCAAACCTCACAGTGAGTCCCATGGGAGCTTCTCTGTAGGAGGCGTCTACCTCTAATAACTTGGGTGGGCGCTGGTCCTACTCCATCTTACTCAAGAATTGGAACATTAAGAGTAGACCGGAAACTTTGAAGGACTTTATCTACCCAAGTTGCTTTCACGTTTTGGCCTGCTTCCTGGGAGCTTGATGCCATCTTTTGGGATTTGGCCAAAGATTTTCCAAACGTGCAGTCTGCTGTACTCCAAGGACTCTTTAGAAGAATTTTGCTTCATTTAGTCATCACATGGTGCACTGGCGATCTGCTGACGGTCATTTGGTGTGATTGCAAAAGTTTGTTAATATAATTGGTGCAGCCAGAAAAAAAGTGTCTAAAACTCCTGGGAAATTGACTCTTAATATTGTAAGTAATTATATAGAAAAAAATGGAACCACAGTAATTATGAGCTCAGTTTTGTGACTGAGGGCTTATGGTTCCTGTGTGCTTGAAAATGTACCCACTTGGGGTTTTGATAATTTTACAAAAGCTTTATGAGCTAATCTCCCTTCCTCCAGCCTTTAGAAAGTTGAAAGGAAATTTGCAAAGATTGGTCTCTGAAGGCTATAACAGATGTAATGCAAATCTGAGTCTGCCTTAGTGAGTGAAGTCCAAATCCTGGAGCCCAGACCTGAACCACACTGGTGGGATACACACCCAGACACTGGAGAACATTTTTTAAAACAGCAATCAATCCACCTCAGGCACGTGGGGTTGTTTTGTCTGGACTCTAGAACTGTGGTTTCCAACCCCTGAACCAGAACCAATCCGTGGACTGTTAGGAACTGGGTCACACAGCAGGAGGTGAGCAGGAGGCAAGCCAGTGACACTTCATTTGTATTTACAGCTGCTCCCCATCACTATGTCACTGCCTGAACTCCCTCAGTAGCAGCATTAGATGCTCCTAGGGGCATGAACCTTACTATAAGCTGTGCACACAAGGGATCTAGGTTATGCATTCCTTATGAGAATCTGATGCTCCCGTCCTCTCCCCCATCTATGGAAGGCAGCACTAACATGAAACCAGCCCCTGGTACCAAAGAGATTAGGGATCGCTTCTCTAGAAGAACAAACTTACTTTCCCCTCCCTTCTCTCCCACTGTTGACAATACCTGCCCATGTACTCAGTCTGCTTACACACAGAGCCAGTGTCCCATCTGCAAAAAGTTGGGACCGCTGAACATTTTAGCCCAATTTTTCAATTCTAACACAGCTTTGGTGTGGTCCACATTAGGCTCTTGAAAATCTCCTAAGCCAGCCTGCATCTAGAGGACAAGGATGAGGGTTCTGTCCCGGAAAACACAAAAGATCCCTAGGGTTCGTGAGCATTGCACATGATAAGCTCAGTGCCTGGTCCAGGAAGATGTGGGTAAGTGGTCGGGACTAGCACTAAAAGAAATACAGAGTTAGTCACACAAGCCATATTTGATTTTTTTAAAGTCACATTCTAAAACATAAAGAGAAATAAGTGAAATTAATTTTAATAACATGTTTATTTAATGTATCATGAAATTATTTATTTCAAAATTTAATGAGTATGAGAATTATTTCTGGGATATTTAACCTTTTTTAATATAACATCTGGTGAAGATTTTTGCCTTCTCTTCTAGGACATCTTAGTTCAGACCAGCAGCAATTGATGTGCTCAGTAGTCACATGTGACTTGTGACTACTTTATTGGACAACACAGGTCTAGAGTTCCTCTCTGGAGCTCATGGCACAACAGAACACCATCGTTGCCATCCCTAAAGTCCAAACCAGGGTATGGACCTGCAGTGCTGCCTTCCAAACATAACTGAGCGAAAACTAACCCAGATGTGAGTGATGGCAGGCCCTGAAAGACCTAGTGGATAGAGTTTGCTGAGACCTTCATGAGGCAATCCCATGCCAGGAATGACTGCCTGGGGAAGGGCTGAGCCAGGGCCCCTGTATAATGGGCATACCTTCTCCCTTGGGATCCAAAGTTAGCTTTTCCTGTTTAATGAATGTCCACATGAAAAGCACCTCCAATGTCTTTAATGCTTTAATTACTAATGAAGTCCAAGGGCAGGAAAACTCCTACAATGAATTAATCCACTTTTTATTGGTCAGTGAAAGCAAGGCAACACAAGAGTTTCCCTCTTTGCCTTGGCTGCCAGGAAACTCAGAACCTAGCCCGCTCTTTGTTAAAATGTATTACCTCAGCCACACTTACATTATCATCTAGTCATTGTCCTTTTGCACTTGTTTTAATACTTTGGGGATTTGGCAAGGTTTCTGTCTTCTGAAATTTTAAGCAACTAAAAATCATTTTTAGAAATGGGCAAGGTACATATGGTAAGGAAGTTTTCAGAGCTTACCAGTAGATGTCAGCATTGTATAAAAGACTGTAGGAGCTTCAGGACCTACCCCCAACCCCTGACCCCTACCCGCCAACCAGGGCATATTCCACTATTTTTTAGCTAGGTGACTTTGAGCCATTGACCTTTAAAACCTTGTGTTTTCGTTTTATCATGTAAAAAAGCAAGAGCTATTGTGAAAAGGAACTGAAATGAAAATACACCTTAAGAAGTAGTAAGAGCCTTATAACTAAGTGCATGGCCTCTGATGCAGATGACCTGGTTTCAATTCTATTCTCCTACATAATAGCTATGAGCTCAGGAAGATTATGTAACTTCTCTGTACCTTAGCTTCCTCTCTTGAACATGGGGAGGCTAGTGTCTGCTTCTTAGGCTTGTTGCAAGAATTAGAGATCAGTACAGAAAGTACTTAGACCAATGCCTGGTACACAGAGAACATCAGAGGTTATGAGCTATTATCATAGTAATTAACATATAAAGCATCCGTCACAGTACAAGACACAGAGCTCATTTAGACCCAAGAATTATTATACTCATCGGGCTGTGAGTCTATGAGATGATGGAAAAGGGGCATCTCTGTGGCCCATGGGCTCCTCTTTGAGCCCAAGAGAGAGGAGTAACTCCTGACCCTGCTGCTCCTTTGGTCCAGGACTGGGTTGGGAGAGAGGGAGGTAGTGGGTGACCCTGGAAGAGAGATACCTGGGATTGCTCTTGGCAGTGGGAAAGGCTTACAAGAAAGGGCCGGAGAGGTGAACAGACCTTTTTATGAGTGCCAGTGTGCAGATTATGTCTTTGGATCCCATCACATTTTTTTGACGAAGCAAGGAAAGGATTTACACTGTGACTGTGAACTTACTTTTGGCTGCCAAACTGTGTTTTAGTTTTTCCATTATTCTGCACCGACATTAAACAAGGTGGGTCCTTCATTTATTAGGGTTGCATTTATTAAGCACTTAATTCTTTTCTTGGCAAGTACAGAGCCCTCAACAAACATGAACTATTATGACAAAGCCAAGCTCCTCCATTCTGTACCCACCTGGGGGTCACAGTGGTATTTCTCTGCCTCAGAACTCCAGAAACCCCAAAATTACATGTTTCCTTTGAGATTCACTGTATTTTCTGCCATGTTTAGTAACAAAGATGATTTTATAGAATTTAATGTTTTAGTTTATTTTACAGCAAAAGTTCAGATTTGGAAAACAAAATTAAAGTGAAGCTCCTTGATTCCCATAAGAAGCGATTCCTCCTCAGCCTGCATCTCTAAATCTCTTCCTGTGCTAAAAAGTCACTGTCAGACAAGAGGCCCTGCACTCAGTTTGGAGATCATATGTCTAAAACTAGAGGCCTTACAGTGTGTTAGACTCAGTTTCTCCAATGCCTCTGTGCAAGATTCCCACTATTTCCCTCACTGATAAGGGATAATATTATATAAGATGAATTTTATTAACATGATTTGGGGTCATCATTTGGGACCCAGACCGTCAGCTCCTGCTGCAAAGTGTATGGAGAAATAAGGTAGGAATGAGACATTGAAAATATTCACTGGGGCTCTCAGAACGAGGGGGTCCTAAGCTAAGGGGCCCAGTGACTTCAGGCTATGCTCCCTGGCCACATGGGCCTATGTGATAGGCTCCTGACAGTGAGCACAGGCTTTGCCCTCTTGCTCCCCAAAGTTGGAAGCCTGCTTTGGTACATTGCTGCCGTCCTCCTGTGCCATGGAAGCCAACGCAGGGGTTCATGGCAATAAGGAGTTAGTCTCTCAAGGGAGTTCCAGGTTCAGAAATATCAGCCTCAAGAACAAAATGCTTGTGCAAGCAGGCAAGTGAAATGAGGGGAAACAGAAAAAAAGGAGAAAGTAACACTGACTTTATTTGCAGATGACATAATCCCATCTGTAGAAAATCCCCTGGAATCCATAAAAACACTATTAGAACCAATCAGTAAGGACAGAAAGTCTCAGATACAAGATTAAGACACAAAAATCTATTATATCACTATGTATGACCAAGGAACAATTTGGAAAAGAAATTAAGAATATAATTCCTTTCATAATAACCTCAGAAAGAATAAAATACTTAGGAATAAATTTAACAAAAGAACTATATGATTTGTACACTGAAAATTACAAAACATTGCTGAGGAAAATTAAAGACCATAAAGAACATCTAAATAATTGAAGAAATGTTTCATGTTCATGGATTGAACAATGTTGTTATTAAGACTATTCTCTCCAAGTTGAATAGATTCCCTGAAATCCCTATCAAAGTTCTAGCATGCTTTTTTGCAGAACTTGATCAAATGATTGTTTGATCAAAAATTTATATGGAATTATAAAAGACCAAGAATAGCCCAAATAATTTTGAAAAAGAAAAACAAATTTGAAGAACTTTATCTTGCTAACTTCAAAACTCACTGTTAAGCTACAGTTATGGATATAGGGTGGGACTGGCATAAGGACAGACGTACAGATCCATACAAAAGAACTGACAGTCCAGAAAAATCAATTCTTATATTTAAAGTCAATTTACTTGCAAAAAAGGTGCCAAGACAATCCCCTGGGTAAAGCATAGCCTCTTTCTTTCTTTCTTTCTTTCTTTTTTTTTTTTTTAAATGAACAGTGCTGGAACAATTGGATGTCTCCATCAAAAAAAAAAAAAAAACCCAAAAAATGAAAAACCCTCACCTCAGACCATATACAAAAATTAACTCAAAATGTATCACAGACTTAAATGTAAGAGCTAAGACAACCTATAGAAGAAAGCATAGGAGAAAATCTTCACTACTTTGAATATGCAAAGCCCTCTCAGATATGATACCAAATATTTTAAAATTAATAAATCTGACCTTATCAAAATAAAAAAACTCTAGCGCTCCAAAAGACATAAAGAGAAGCACCAGACTGAAAAAATATCTGCAAGACACACACCTGATAAATGGCCTGTTAACATACAAAGAATCCTCACACCTCAATAAGAAAACCCATCAAAAAGCATGAATAAAAAAATGAATAGACATTTCACTAAAGATGATACTGCGTATACGAATGACTAAAAAACATGCAAAATGTTGCTCAACATATTAGTCATTATAAAAAAAAAAAAACTACAGTAAGATACCATTTCACATTCAGTAGAAAGGCTATCATTAAAAAAGACAGCAACAGGCTTGGCGCCTGTGGCTCAACGGGCTAAGGCGCCAGCCACGTACACCTGAGCTGGCGGGTTCGAATCCAGCCCAGGCCCACCAAACAACAATGATGACTGCAACCAAAAATTGGCCGGGCGTTGTGGCAGGCGCCTGTAGTCCCAGCTACTTGAGAAGCAGAGGCAAGAGACTCGCTTGAGCGAGGAATTGGAGGTTGCTGTGAGCTGTGATGCCACAGCACTCTATCCAGGGTGACAGCTTGAGGCTCTGTCTCAAAAAAAAAAAAAAAAGTTAAACAAATTTGTCATATGACCCCAATAAAACTTATAGGAATCTACCCAAGAGAGATAAAAGCATGTAGCCAAAGACTTATACATGAATATTGCATAAGTCAGCACTATTCATAACAGGCAAAAATTGGAAACAACATAAATGTCCATGAGCTGGTGAATGGACAGACAAAATGTGTATGTCCATACAACATCAGAGTATTATTCAACAATAAGCAGGAATTAAGCATTTCAATGAACCTCGAAACCATTATGCTAAGTCGAAGAAATCAGACACAAGAGCCTACCTACATCTTGTAGGATTCCGTTTATATGGAAAGTACAAGAAGGGCAAATTTATAAAGACCGACAATACATGTGACCTTGTGATGTTTGGCACAGTCAGGAGGGGGCAGGGATTAACAGGAAATGAGCACCCGAGACCTCACAGGGGTCCCGGACACGTTCAAAACTGATTTATGACAGGGATTGCACACCTGCTAAGTTTCCTGAGAAAATCTTTGAATTATACACTTGGAATGGGCAAATTATATATGTAAAACATGTCTCAAAAAGTAATGGCTTTTTAAGACAAAGAGTGAAATGAGCCTCTACAGCTCTGGAAAACCCACGGATTTAAAAAAGATGATTTATTTCCTTTCTAGTCAGTGTTGAGTCCAGGGGAGGGGCATGGGCCTGCAGGGTGTGATGCTTGGTTTGAAGTCAGATCTTCAGAAATCACACATAATATATAATACAAAGGACTGTGCGGCTCAGCTTCCGTAGTACAGTGGTTAAGGCGTCAGCCACATACGTGGAGGCTGGTGGGTTTGAACCCAACTCAGGCCTGCTAAACAATGACAATGACAACAAAAAATAGCTGGGCATTGTGGTGGGTGACTGTAACCCCAGCTACTCCAGAGGCTGAGCCAAGAGAATTGCTTAAGCCCAAGAATTTGAGGTTGCTGTGAGCTGTGATGCCACTGCACTCTACCAAGGGTTAACATAATGAGATTCTGTCGCACAAAATAAAAAAAAAAAGGACTGTGGGAAACTGCACCAAGTCCCCTTGCCTGTTGGGAACACCTAGAAGCAGAAAGCATAGACAGCACGGCTATCTAATCATGGAGACTAATAAGAGTGTGTTTGGTCTTCTTGCAGCCCAAAGCAGGAGAGGATAAAGACAGCTCCTCTGCACTACCTTCCACAGCCCCCAATCCCACTGCACAGAGCCCTGACCTGACCCACACAGTCTCTTCTTTCCTCTCAGGCCCAGCAGACAACCAGACACTGAACACAAACAGTGCAAACACAATTGCCTTTGCTGTTCTGAACTTGCCACTTTGATATCCAAGTGTTGAGTGGCTGAAGAGCAAACTGGTCAAATGCAGTCTGTGTGTAGGTGTGGCAGGAGGGTGTTATTCAGGAGGATGTCAAAATGCCCATTTTTCCAAACAAAAATAATCATTGGTCACGTAACTTCATTTGTGGTTATTAACATAACCTATTAGAAAAGTGGTGGTGATGCTGATCTTGCTCAGCATTAAGGAACCCATAAACAATGGTATAATTAACACTTGGGGTCTCCCTCCTTGGTTGACACCCAGAGAACAGAACTGCGTTGCTGGTTCCCCAGCTCCCCCCAGCCTTAGAGGCAGCAGCTTGCACAGACCAGAGGAATCCTCAAGCCAGTATCCAAAAACTGTGGAGCAGAGCCCTGGGATTTGCCTGTTCCTGTTTCTAGCACCAGTGCACAATACTTTAACAAACTGCTCAGTGCTTGATGTATTCCGTCATGCCAGGCACAAAGGACCAGTTAATATATTAAGAATTGACATCCCATAGCGAACACATGCACACAGCAGGAAAAGACCAATCTATGAAGGTTTTCATTTGTAGTGCTCCCACTTAGGATGATGTGGAAGACAGAACCAATGACCAGTAAGAAAATA
This sequence comes from Perodicticus potto, assembly GCA_963574655.1. Classification (NCBI taxonomy): domain Eukaryota; kingdom Metazoa; phylum Chordata; class Mammalia; order Primates; family Lorisidae; genus Perodicticus; species Perodicticus potto. The sequence goes on along the minus strand of CAUYRH010114847.1, from coordinate 6,314 downwards.
CTACACAGAGAAAACGGAGACGGGCTGGTGGAAGTTAGGATGACTCTCTCCAAGTCTAGCTGGTGCATACATTACTAAAGCGACAACCTAGTCAACTTTGAGAGCAGCAGATTTTGTCAATGATGGGTCTGATGTCTGAGGCATACAGGATGGTGTTCCTAACCCAACTACCAAATGAAAAACAAGTAAAACAATGATGCAGAAGTACTAGTTTTGACGTCAGGGCAACAGGCCATCAGCTGTCTTTGCATAATTGACGTAAAATTTCCTGAAATATCATCTCATGACAGGATGCCATGAACAAAGACGACTCATTAACTCCATGGCAGGGGAGACCAGTTATTGGATGCCTGTGTGTCCAGGGCCTTATGAATGTTGCCTCGGCAATAGAAATGACCCTGTCATCAAATACACACACACACACACACACACACACACACACACACACACTATTCTGATTATAGTAGCAGTCTCACAATTTTGAAAAAGGAAATTTTATAAAATGAACAAAAATAAAACCATCCATAATTCTACTACCTTTGAGAACATGTTAATTCTTTTGTACAGGTATTTATAAGCACATACATGTTGAGAATATACTGCATTCAGGGTTTTGTAATTTTTTGTACCCATGATAATATATTTTGAATAAATATTATGTGAATATTCTGAGTAAATATTCTTCAAAGGCATTAGCTGACTAGAGACATTGTTATATGCATGAAATAATTTAATAATTCTCCTACTGCCAGACCTTTGGGTTATTTCTGATTTTCCACTCTTTTAAATAATTCTTTGTATGTGAAGGTATGTAAGTAGCATACCATTCTATTTAGTATCTCTTTGACTGCTAGCAAAGGTCAATAATTTTTTCCTTTTTATTGGCCCTTTGTACTTGCTTTTCACAGTATTAACAAATGGTTATAAGCTCATAGTCTCTATTTCACCTCTAAATTCCAGGGAAGTTTCAAAAGGCAGGAGAGTTCTCTCTCTCTAACACATAGACATACTCCTACTTCTGCCCATAGTCAAACTCCCTTCAAATCCCTGAAAGTGTGGCTCCTTGAGAATGAGAGCAGTCAGACTAAGGTCCAGGATGCTGACTGCCAAGGTCTGACCTATAACATTTCTTAAACATTTGTGAACAAGGTCTAGCCCCTAGTTCTTTGAACAAAAGATTGAGATAGCCTCTGGAAGTGGGGAGCTGAGACAGCCCATGTTTGCATCTCAGCATTAGTCTGGAACACAATTTAAGAAACAACTTGGATTAATAATTACTCACAGATCCTGTAACTTGTTTTTCTTTGCAAGTCACATTTGCACTTGACCTAACTTTTTAAGTACAAAAGCTCAGCTAAAATTTGTCAGGAAAATTTCATTTTTCCATAACTCAAGAAATATTTTGAATTCATCATATGCTTAAAAAAGGTCTTGGTCTTGATTAGTTTGACTATATCGTTACCACTACAGATTAATTGTAATGACTTAAAATTTTGTTAGGCTGTTCAGCTCTTTTTGTATCCTAACACAAGCACATTTGCTGAGGGAGAACGGTTTGGAAGCTAGTTCAGTTGTGATCCCAGACATCTCTTTCTTGCCCACTTCCTCTTTTAACAGTGCTTTGTTTGGGGCCCAACTGTCCTGTTGGAATTTGATCTCTTCCATTACAGGGGATCTGCCTCATTCACCTATCAGAGTTGGATACATAAATACGCATTTCAAGAATGGTTCTTGGGCGGCACCTGTGGCTCAAAGGAGTAGGGCACTGGTCCCATATGCTGGAGGTGGTGGGTTCAAACCCAGCCCCGGCCAAAAGAATGTTTCCTGTAGGTAATAAAAGTAGCTACCTTTCACTTTAACAGAATGACTCTTAAAATGTACTGTAGAAAACATCTGTTTTGTAGAAATATTACCAAAGAATAATTGTTCATAGTCAAAATGGATGCATGAACCAAATCTGTGTGAGGATTAAAGGACAGGTTATGTTTTGGGATCTGGAAAATAGCAATACCATTTTTAATAGTTAAGAAATCAGAGAAGTGCCTATGAGGAACTGTTTCTCACTTTTATACAGCTAGATGCTAATTTGAGCGTTAAGGAGGGGAGAATTCATGAATGGGGAAAAGGTTCTTCTCGATGAACTAAATTTCTCAGACACCTCATGGTAAAAAAAAAATAGCAGGAAAACAACATGGATGGAATTGGAGGACATGTTAAGTGAAAAAAGCCATGCACAGAAAGACAAATGTCGTATGTTCTTACTTACATGTGGAAGCTAAAGAAAATGATCTCATGGAGATAGAAAGGCAGTTACTGAGTGGCTGTGAAGGGGAATAGAGAGGTGGGGGATCAGAAGGGTTGGTTAATGAGTACAAAGTAGTTAGAAGGAATAAAATCTGGTGTTCAGTAGCACAATAGGGCCTCTATAGTTAACAATAACTTATTGGCTATGTCAGAATACCTAGGAAGAGTAAATTTAGAACATTCCAACACAAAAAAATAATTAAGCGTTTGAGGTGAAGGATATCCATTACCCAGATTTGGTCATTCCACTGTGTGTGCTTGCATCACAGTATCATGGATACCTCATAAATATGTACAACTAGAAAAAGCCCAAAATGTCAACCAGACCATACTAGATTTGCCTTATGTAAGACAATGGGATGGAAAGGAAACAAAGCCTGGGTATGAATATAAATACTATGGATAGGCTTCAGAAAGTGAGATCTTACAGGCTAAGTTTCTAAAAAAGGAAGGTGGCTTAAGATAGGTGAGTTGCCTCATAATTGAATCCTAAGAACCTAAGATGAAAAACAGTATTCTAGAATATCTTATACGGCTAAAGAGGGAGTTCTTAAATAAAGCAGCCAAGTTTTCCGAGAAAAATGAAGACGTGTGACCAACTAAGAATGAACACTACATAGGCCGGGTACGGCAGCTCATGCCTGTCATCCTGGCACTCTAGGAGGCCAAGGTGGAAAAAAACAATTGCATGGGCTCAGGAATTTGAGACTAGCCTGAGTAAGAGCAAGATCCTGTCTCTACTAAAAATAGAAAAGCTAGCCAGGCATTGTGGCAAGTGCCTGTGGTCCCAGGTACTTAGGAGGCTGAGGCAGGAGGATCTTTTGAGCCCAGGTATCTGCGTTGGCTATGAGCTAAGCTGATGCCAGGGCACTCTAGCCTGGACAACAGTTACGTCTCTGTCTTGGGGGAAAAAAAAAAGAAGAAGAAATCTAGTGACATTAAAAAATAAAAAACATTATACAGATGAGAACATTATAAAGATGAGAACATTACAAGGAAGTTATAAGGTCAAGAATCAAATAAAACTGGAGGGGAAATGTCAGCAAAAGGGAATTTTACCATCATGTTCAAAGAAAGATGATGAACAGGGAATGGAAGCGAAGGGCTCAGTCCTGAAGTGGATGAGGTGATTTTAAAAATGACTTGTGTTTCCTACGCTCCATGAAGCAGCAACTATATCATCTTCACCTCTGTGCAGCAGGCAGCCAGCTCAGCTCCTGACACACATCAGACCATACCAAACTTACTTAAAGCAAATTAACAGAAGCAGCACCCAATTATCCAATTCACGCTTAACTGTCTTTTCTGTGAGGGAAAGAAAGGAAAATGTGGAATCGATAGAATAAATGAAGAAACTGAAATGACCACACTTAACAAATAAAAAGGGGAAATTTTGACTCGGTGTAGGAAGGAACATGGTAATATCCTTAGATGGCCTTAAAGTTCATACAGGTGTCTTAACAGGTAGTACATACCATCTAATTTATTACTAATAAAATTTTCCTCCCTCTTTTTTTCCAGAATATATGTAGACATTTTGTATTAATAACATATATGTCTGCAAAAACTTTTTAATATCTTATTATATAACATGTCTTCCACATGATTAAATTGGAAACTAAAAATTACCAATTCTTTATTCCTTTTGTCCCAAAAAGTTATGTAAAGTTTTATTAAACACTTTTCTTGCTTCAAAGTATTTTGTGCATGAAATCTTTACAAATAAAACAGAATTATTAAAATCACAATAGCGTTTTCCCCCTGTGTGCAGCATTCTAACCCAAGGTTTAATGTTTCTTCAAATATTCAATATACCAATATTTTTCTAAAATGAAGCAGATATTAAAATGAAAGTACCAGATGACTTATAGGATCTGTAAAAATACACAATAAAATATTGCTCAATGCCTACTCAATCCAGGATTGAGGAGATGTGTGCATAAAAGGAAGCATGTAAAATAAATACCAGAGTTTGAAACAAATCAAGCAAATAAACAGTATCTTATCTTTGAAGACGAAAGACAGATTTCAGAGAAAAAGTGATCTACAGAAGTCACTTTTAAGACAAAAATAACTTTTATAATTATGAACTTTATTTTTCTTTACTATGCCAACATTTTCAGGAGAGACTTTACATCTGGTTTTTATAATTCATTTTACAGGCAAATTCTAATATACAGTATGTACTCTGAACTGGTTTTTAAAAACAATGGGAAAACAATACTGCAGATATTACTTTTCTTCATTGTTAGTAATAACTTAGAGACTTTAAATTGTTAAGGTCAGTATTATTTTGTTAGGGAAATGCTTTACCAAGGAGAAAGTGGGTAGCTTTTCTCCAACAAGATTAATACATATCTTTAATGAATGACATAGTTGTATATGGGCACCATCACAAATCATTTATGCAAAAGTATTCTTTCAAATTGCTGCAGCAGAAAACTTAAAGGGAGATGTGGAAAAGTCATTAGAAAATAGAATTCAAGCATTAGAATTAAGAAAAACAGCAAGGCCATCATCCCCAAGGAAAAACATCAGGTATTTGTATTACAGCTAAAATTAATTTTCAAATTATTGCATTAACATGCAAACATAACCACCCCAACTAATTTAGCAACATGAAAACTACTGTGTAAGATGGAGAGTAAACTGAAACGGTGCTGCAGTCATATTGATCTTCAGCTGAAGTCTGTTTGGTGATTCTAAAGGACATTTCCAGTGCCCTAGAGACTAGGAAGCCAGTATGAAAACTCTGCTCAGAAACTCAAGTGTGTACCTCTGTGTCTGTACCACCACCTACTTTACAGGAACATTTGGAATTGACAGCTACAGGGGGATCATGTTCTCTTTGATGCATTGAGAAAAATGGATAAAATATTTAAGGGGACAATGGAACATTCAAAGAAAACTTAGTGCTTTAATGGGAAAAGTGACATGCTGGGAATATAATTCTGTGAAAGGCTGTACTGATATTTTCAAACAGCAACAATTATAGAGTAATTCGTTTCAACAAACAAAGCCACACTGAACAGGTGGCATGTTGATATTTCAGGCACAACTCCAAGCAATTAAGCTCATATAAAGTGCAAATCTGATATTCTTTCATATTCAGATTTTTACTTATTAAAATACTTAATTCCCTAATATCTACACAAATAGAATGAACAGTAGTCTGTATGCCTGAAAATATTGCACAAATGAAAATCAGACTCTAAAAGAAAAATGGTAGGTGGTCTATTAGAAACATTCTAAGTGACATAACCCTCTAATCCTTTAATGTCCCTAAATCATTTGCACCTGTACCGATAAATGCCATAGGTTAGGCTTTCTTTTAAAAATTTGATATGCATCACATTAACAGTCAAATACCTAATTCTGCATACTCTAATTTCTTCTTTGACAAATGTGCGACTTAACCAATCCCATAAAACCTCTTCCTCTGGACTTAGAATTTACATACTGCAACTGCCTTCACTGACTTCAGAAGAACTAAGAGAATAACTGGTCTGAGTCCCTGTGGAGGAGGACTTGGCACAGAGCTGATTTACAGAAGCAATAAACAGAGATCAAGCCAAATGTGAAAAGTTGATCGCTGATTATTCAATAGGGCTACGTCTTTGCATCAAATTCTGACTTAACATTTACTAAGGAGCAGACAAGCATAATATTCTTGCAGTTTTTGAAGAAAACTGTATGCAAGTATCCTAGATTTTTTCTCTTAAATATATTATGCTTCATAATTATACTGATGACCAACATTCTGCCAAGATTAAGACTCAACAAAGATACAGAGAAATTGAACTAACAGGTTAACATTTTATCAAGGAGAAAAAAACAGAGCAGGGAAAATAAATTATTGGAACCAACATTTTTTATTTTTATTTTATTTCCTCAGACTAGGAACATAAAAATAAATTAAAAATTTTTAACTTTTCCCTTAAGAATAAGGCCAACTTATAAATAATGTTTCATAAGTGTCTATATCAACTTTTAAATAAACCAAAAACCTC
>CAUYRH010114846.1:0-22970 GCA_963574655.1 Perodicticus potto | reverse complement strand
AATCCAGCCCGGGCCCGCCAAACAACAATGACGGCTGCAACCAAAAAATGGCCGGGCGTTGTGGCGGGCGCCTATGGTCCCAGCTACTTGGGAGGCGGAGGCAGGAGACTCGCGTGAGCCCAGGAAATTGGAGGTTGCTGTGAGCCGTGACGCCACGGCACTCTATCCAGGGTGATAGCTTGAGGCTCTGTCTCAAAAAAAAAAAAAAAAAAAGGGACAAATGACCCTCCCACTTTATTCCATATATCACTTTGGCCATTCTCTGAAAACTTCAGGAGAATAATAATGGTCAATATCTGTAACACAGTGGAAAGCACTTTGAGTACATTATCAAGTGCAATTTTTATGCCACTATGTTATAGCTTTTGTAAAGGGGAGAATCAAAAGCTTGAGTAGAATTCTAAATGAAAGGCTTAGCGAGCAATGTTTTACAGTGTTATACTTTACTTATTCGAGTTGTCTAGAATGCAGACAATTTATATTTTCTTTTGTATCCTTCAAATAAGAAATAGAAACACTTTTATACATCAGTAGTAATTTTTAAAAAGAATTTCTCTGGTCTTGGAAATTGTTATTACTTAAAATTTCTTCAATCCTTATCTGTTTGTGTTTAGTTTCTTATTTGGGGGTTTAGCTTTCCTTTCTACTCAGGAGATTGAAGTAGAACGTTGGTTTTAGAACCATACATTTTGACTCTGGTTCTTCCAAATAATTATGTCTGTGTGTGTGTGTTTCTGTGTGAGTGTGCATGCGTGCACGCCCAAGAGTAGGGGTGGAGAAAGAGACAGAGATAGAGTTGAAAGAAACAGACGTCAAGACAGAAAGAGAGAGAAAGTGAGACCCTTCAGGCAAGTTATGTAAATTCTCTGCATGTTGGTTTGACCCTCTAAGGTGTGGGAATAATAATAATTACCTCCTAGGATGGTAAGGATGTGAGGACGGATGAGTAGGTTAGCTCAAGACGCTCTGAATCTAATGCATAATAAGCGGCTTCTTCATCTTCTTTCTGACCCTGAATGGTGGGGGTCCTCAGGGACTGCTTCTGAGCCCGCTCTCTTTTATTTGCATATATTCCCTCTCGATTGCCCCCTGACTGTGCTTTGAATATCATTCATCTATCCATCTGCTTTAACCTCTCAAATTCAGGTATTTGGTCCCCTCAGCTTAAATGTTTCTCAACATCTCAAACTTAACACGTGTAAAGTTGAGATTTGTCTTTCATTCCTCCGTCAAACCTTTCCTTTCTCTCCTCTTCTCCAGTTCGGTGAATGATACCCCCATCCGCGCTGTTCATTAAGACGGAAACCTAGGAGTAATCTCTGATCTGTCCTTTTCCTCCTTCCTGAAACACAACCCGCTACCGAATTCCGCCTCCTTATCAGGACCCATCTCCGGTCTTTCCCTTATCTTCACCTCCACAAACCTCCCGCCCCAGCCCGGGCAGGTGGCACCACCCTCTCTCCTGGGCAGCTGCCTGAGCTCCTGCCTACCCCTACCCCACCCGAACCCCAACCTGACACAGCAACCAGAGAGATCTCTGGAAGACGTAATCAGGTATCACCCCTTTTCTTAAAACCCTTCAGAGGAGACTTGTTACACGTAACGTTAAACTCCGTAACTTTTATATCCATCACAGTAGAGACCCCTCACCATCACCAACTCCTCACTCACGGGCCTCTGCTCTGACTGACTGTATTGGGGATCCCCAAGACCACTTGCAGTTTCAGCCATTCACCAGGAGGACTCAAAGAACTTCGAAAACCTGTTTTACTTTGTGGTTGTAGTTTATTGTAGCAAAAGGATGTAGATTAAAATCAACAAAGGAAAAAGACACATAGGTTAGAGTCCAGGAGAAACCAGTCATGGAGCTGCCAGTAGAATCATGTGCACAGCACTTCATTCTTCTGGCAGGGCTGGATGCGACAACATGTAGGAAGTACTGCTGGCCAGGGGTGCTCACCTGAGCCTGTTTCTAGGGATTTTATTGGGGATTACTCACATAGGCATAGAGCATCCATCTGGCCGACCCTAATTACTCAGTCTCCAGCCTCTCCAGAGGCCAAACTGATACCCACCGCCCTGACTGTAAATCAGATTGTTAGCATAAACCATCTGGCGTGGGCCACAGCCCCGGGTAGACAAAGACACATTATCAGGCAAAGTATTCTAGCAGTTATCTTTCAGGAGCCAATTAAAGACCACACTGTTCTTTGGAATTGGAATGTGCAGGGTTTGGACAACCCAGGCCTGCTGACAGTGTAGTCAAGCCCCTCCCTTCCCTGAGTCTTTGTCCTTGGTGCTGGCTCTTTATTTAAGTCTTACTTTAAATGTTACCTTTTCAGAGAGATCTTTCCTGAAATCCTGATGTAAGTAGATCTGTTCCTCTTATTGTTCTTCATCACAGAACACTGGTCAAATAGTTGGTGATACGTAAGTCATGATTATTTTTGTATGTCCTTATTTACTTGCAGACTGTCTGTCTCCCCAACTAGATTAAAAATCCTCAAGGACAGAGACTGTATTTATCTTGTGCTTCGCACATTGGAAGATGTGATTGTTACTCAGAAGACATCCATTGAACGATGGGTTTTATCTGTAATTTTGATGAATGTTTTAGAAATCATTCACATTTGCTGTTGAAGGGTGAGGATTATCTGCTATTTCTATATCTCTTGGGTTGATTAGGCTGGCCTCGTTGCTCAGACAATTTCCAGTTTCCTACTGACCCTCCAGGTGTGTCTTTGTGAAGCTGCCCACTTTGTGAAGGGATGAGAGAAGCAGAAAGCCACTTATTCTTTGCAACTCCCTAACGTAACCACTGACAGAGCTCGAGTCTCATTATGGTCACTCTGATCATTTCACTTGCATTGTGAATTGTATTTGTATAACATTTACATTTTAACCAAACCAGTGATATTTAGTGAGTGTGGTAGAACTAATGTACCATAGCTCAGTGGGACTTTAACGTATGCATACCATTTTATTTTGAATTTACCTAATATATTTAACTAATGCTGGTTATAAAAATAACAGAATAAAACATATCTTTCTCCATTCAAAGAAATCTGACACAGAGAGAGGAGAGACGTAAACACATCCAAAAGATTCTGATTCACAGTGATGTGTGTAATTTTGGAAATGTCACTGTCATAAACAGAAATGTCTTTCAGTTTTGAAATTTTTAAAAAAAAAATCTAATTGCCCATGGCAATTTTCAGAAAATTTATTCTTTCATAGTAATGAAATTATGTGACATGTATTTCATTCAGATTTTGCACAAAGAATTTTGGGAGACTGTAGTATTTTTAAATAAAGTAGAGGTATAAAAACCTTCTGTGATTTCACATTTTCTATTTCAGTACAAAACCATCAGCTTGTCATTCAATGTCCTAGAGAATTAGGAATCAGCTTATATTTATACCCTCATCTCCCATCACCTAGACCTACTATAAATAAGCCAGCCTCCCTGCACTGCCTACTTTTACCTGCGCTCAGATTTTTGTGATCTCGTGGAAGACCCCAAAGTTGAGAAGTTGACTTAAACATATGAACACAGAGGAAAATGCCTCAATACTAATACTCATCATACAGAGAACGCCTGTCAGGTGGCGGAGAGCTGGGCTGTGGTCTCAGTCTCTCCAGTTAACTAGATGACTTGACTGCAGCTCACTGAGCTCTGGTTTTCATTTGTAATGTAACACCATTAAAAAAGACGATCCTTAATTGCTGCCCATTCTAAAAGCCTAGATTGTGTTCCTTCTGTTGATAATCTAGAGGACTTCATCAATTACCAAGAGGTTAGATTGGGCTCAACTATAGAAGTAAACAATTCAGTCTGGCTGAAGATGAGTGACTAGTAAGCTGCTTCTAATGAGTGGTCACTGCTTTTAGTGATAAATCACTTTGAGCTTCTTATAACTTTAGTGGCACCTTTGAGGCTAATTACTATGACAAGGGTCTCTGTCTTTCATGGAACCTGAATTTGGAATAGATTCATTCTAATAGAAAGTTGTAGGGAAAATTTCAGGACTACGATAGAGTATATAAACTCTGCATGTACTTTGGCTTCCTATGAAAAGATTTCATGGGCAAGATCTGGGCTGTTCCTCTCTTGCCCAAAGTTCCCTCTTTTTTGGAGCCTCTCCACTCTCACTGCCGTATTCCTAATTTGGATTCTCATGATCTGATATCTAGACAATTCCAATAACCTATGGATTATTGTCCACCTCCTTCCCATACGCAAGGCAGTTCTGTATAGAGTGCGGTCCTTCCTAAAGCAGGACTTATGCAGAAAGTTAAATACAAACTCTTCAGCTTGCTTTTTAAGACCATAAACAATACAGATTCAACCTACCTTTCAGGTTTATTTCTACCAATTGTTTACATTTACACTTGCTCTAGAAAAATTGTATCATTCCTTGGCTCTAATCACATCTGATCTCACTTCTCTCTGCATTGTCACTGTCATCATTGGGGGTTTTTTGTTTTTTGTTTTTTTTCCCCCTTTGGAGACAGAGTCTCACTATGTCACCCTTGGTAGAGTCCTATGGCATCACAGCTCACAGCAAGCTCAAACCCTTGGGCTTAAGGGATTCCCTTCCCTCAGCCTCCCAAGTAGCTGGGAGTACAGGTGCCTACCCCAAAGCCCAGCTATTTTTTGTTGCAGTTATCATTGTTGTTTAGCTGGCCCAGGCCAGGTTCAAACCTGCCAGCCTCGTTGTATGTGGCTAGCGCCGTAAGCACTGTGCTGTGAGCGCCAGGCCCCATCATTGGTTTTTAAAGTTCTGCAAGATTTTAAATATGACTTCTCCCCAAACGGCTGAGATATATTACCTCTCCCATGAAGCCTTAATTTTCCAACCCCAAATGGATATGTCCTCTTTTTCCTTTAAATTCATCTATTATTCTGGATGCTTCTCCCAAAGCTCTTACATTCTGCCTTCTACTATTTTGTCCCTTCATAATCAAGTTACAGAATTTCAGATCTGAATATTCTTATTTGAAAGGCATTTTATGTATCCTATAGAATTCTAAACAGGGAGGGAGATAGATTTTTTTTATCTAGCCTATTGCCTTCACTTTGGATAGCATCACTCACATTCCTAAGTTTGTACCATAATGCTTTGTACAGAGAAGATACACATTTTATATATGTTGGATAAATTGGATGCAAACACCTGGAAATTGTTGGATTTTTCCATGTTCAATGCAATATGGAAAAATGAGTATAGATATTTTGAAAAATCACCAAGTATACACACACTCCAGTCTTTTTACCTTAATTAGTACTGCAAGTTGCTACCATGTTGAAAACTTCAGCCTGAAAAATCTTCATTCTTTGATTAATTCATTCCTCCAGCATTCACTGAACAGCCACTCTGAATTAAGTACTGTGTTGGAGTCTTATTTTCCTGAAGTACCTATATATTAGAAAGCTGCTTGTTCTGAGATTTGTGACTGAGTCAAAGAGGAAAAGAGCCTGAGCCCAGAAACCATGACAAGAAAAATTCTATCAGAGCCTAAGTACATGAAGGCGAGTGTGGTGGACTGCTAGCATTAACAGTTCCTTCTTTCACCCCTTTGTGTATCCAGCTTCTTTTTCAATATAACTTTGTACTTCCTCTCTTCAAAAGGGGTAGTCTATCTCACTTCCCCCTGATTCTAAGGTTAGCTGGGTGGCTTGCCTTCACCAATGTCATGTTAGCCATTGTGCAATAGACAAAGGCTTGAAATGCATTTGCTTGTCTCTGTTCCTCTCTTACTTTGTTGCCATGATCAAAGGACATGTGGAAAATGGCTCCTAGAGGACAAGACAGTGTGACTGTCCTGGGTCACCCAACACTCAGCTGACCCCTGGATATGTGAGCAAGCCCAGCCCTGCTCAACGAGCCTAGGCCAGATCAGTCTCTGCAGACTCGTGAGTGCAATAAATGGGTATTGCATTTCACTGAGGTTGAATGGTTGTTTGTTATGTAGCATAATTGTGGCAATAGGTAATGGATACAGTGAGAGAGAATACAATCCTCAGCTCCTGGTATCTCCTAGCAAGGAAGTGACAAATAGTTTAAACAGTGTTTCCCTATTTCTTTAAATATCTAAGGGTGTAGATCAAATATCCACTGAATAATCAAAGATATTTGGGGGAGTTTATTTTGCTACAAAATTGTTGTTTATAATTGGGTTAAATGCATTAGAAAAAGTACTAAGGGTAATTTCAGATCCTGTGGGATTTTTCTATTTAGTCATAAAAGAGATGATCCTCAACTAATTCATTTCCCTCAGACTCGTTAGCATCGATATTTCCACTACAGTTGCAGCAAATTAACATGGGCAGCTTCTGCACACCAGCAACTGTCAACATACTGACACATCCTGAATTATGGATGGTTTAATAAAATTTGACAATTTGGCATTACTCTTTGAGAAGCAATAGGGGTACCATAAGGCTTTGGCCAATTGTGATAAATTAAGATAGTTATGTTTTTTGTCATAATTGCTTCTGTTATCATTCACTGATGCTATCCGTAGTGAAAGATCAGGGGACTTTTTGTTGTTGTTTTACAGTAGCCTTTCATCTTTAACACCTATTGTGGAATGAATTCATAGGGAAAAGCTTCCAGCAGCTTGGGGAGGTGCCTTTCCATTGAATGTGACAAAGCTTACTATGCCTATAATGCCATGAATTCTTGGGGAATAGGTTCCAGCACTTTATACTCCTTCTCAACTGGTTCTCTTGGTTCTCCTGTTGGCTTTGCCATACCTATTATGCCATGAATTCGTGGGGAATAGGTTCCAGGTCAGGCTCCTTTCCACTGGTTCTCACAAAGTGAGATTCTCTGATTGGGGTTTCAGTCGAACCTAGGTTCCTTTCTCTTTGGCTTCCTTCTTTTTCTGATCCTTTTCTTTCATGGATTTTAGGAAACTATCTCACCTCTTAGAGTATGCTTAGAGTACGCTCTTAATATGCTCAATACAAACATTAAGTCTCCAAGAATTTTGCCCTTAACTTGTTTGTTTGCAGCAATGCCAACAGCATGCTGGGCAACATTGTAGACCTTCAGTTTTGCCATGCTGACATTGGTGTGGCATGCCTTTTTGAACAGTACCCATTCCCTTGATGTCTACAATATCACCTTTCTTGTAGATTTGCATATATGTGGCCAAAGGAACAACTCCATGTTTTCTAAAGGCCTAGAGAACATGTATCGGGGGCCTCTCCTCTTTCCCTTTGTGTTTGTCATTTTGGTGAATTACTGAAAGATGGCGTCGCTGGCTAAAAAGCAAAAGATCACACTTGGGATTAAATGTGGAACTCCCATTTCCTATGCCTAGGTCAGTTTCTTGTGAATTTCCTAGGCCTGAATTCCATGGATGGACTGTGTCCATTCATTGATACACTCATTCACCTTGCCCCCGGCAGAAGGGACTGTATTCATTCGTTTCCTGGTCAAGGAACCCATACACCTATATATACCCTGAGGCTAGAGGCCTAGAGAAGGAGACGGGGAAAGACCGGGAGAGGAACCAAGAGAGCTTCTCTCTTCGCACTTGAATTCTCTCCCTCTACCAGGAACTTTGGTGTTTTCTGTATTCTTTTTTGTAAATCAATTCCGCCTTACCACAGAGGGGTGGGGGGGAAATAATGTAATGAAGAATAATAAAATACATGTATTTAAAAAAAAAAAAGAAAAATAAAATTTTGGGAAGTTGTAAAAAATGGGATAAGATAGGATACATATAATATGTATATTTGTCATACATATATGCACACATACATACATATACACATGTATGCATACATACATATGTATGCATGTGTGTGCATACATATAAAAACATATACACACATATACATATTTCCTCCCCAAATAGATTTTCTTGTATTTTCTTCTGAGTTTCAGGACTACCTTTATCATTTCTCCTCATTTTAAATTTGACATTTGATTAACGTCTGTGACATCTTTATAAATGAGGTTTTTTATTCATGTGCAAATTTCTGAAAGTCATCTTTTGAATTCTTGGGTTGGAATACCTTTATCATTTCTGCTCATTTTAATTCTCAACATTTGATTAGCAGCTGGGATATCTTTATAAATGATTCCTCAAGTTTTTTTAACCATGAGTCAACTAGACTTGTACTGTGTTTTCCTCTGGTACAACTATTGATAGTTTCAAAATGCTTTGAAATAAATCTTGTCATGTGATAAAAATGTATGCCTTTATGTATTTGCATATACATATTTTATATGATTTTAATACCTATGAAATTTGAGTCAATAATCCTTATTTTAATAATCAAATAAAATATACTATTTGAACAATATATACAATACACCCAGAGCAATATTATAGGTGCTCTAGGGAATATAAATTATTGGAATTTATAGCTTTCAAAAAACTGATAATTCCAGATTTTTAGTGGAATTAGAGCAATAAAGGTGAGAGATCATGTTTTAAAATAGTCTTTTGGATCTTGAAATGAAAGCCATTTGGAACTTTATGATTAAAAATGAGCTTGGTTGTCTAAAATCAATTGTGGAATAAAATGAGGAAATACATGGGCAATCTAAGGTTTTATGCTTATGTTGTCTCTGCCTCCCAATCTGTCCACACCCTCATTACTACTTTACTGGTCTAAGAGAAGACTCTCTGAAAAGTGAAATTAAGAGAAATTTAACAAGATTTCATTACCTGAAAACAACAACACTGAGAATGATTGTTTAAAATTTTTTAAAATTAGTTTTCAGTATATTTTCTGCCATGCCCTTTCCTCTGTGGCCATGGTGTGATCTGCATTTAAAACAAAGCCCAGTTTAGGCTAAAATGGATTAGGGTGATTCAGATTTTAATTTGTCCAACAGGAAGTAGTTTGAGGATGCTATTTTACTTAACCCAATTTCTTGCTATAGGCAATGGGATATTTTGAACTTAATTAAACGCACATATTTAGAACATCAGATTGTCATTTAAGCGGGCCTTGTAAATGGTTTAGCTGATGGTGCCTCTGCTTTGCTTAAACCCTTCTGTGTTCCTCATTCTGGGGCTGAATGTTATCCCTACTAAAATGCATAGTCTCCAGTACCTCGGAATGTGACAGCATCTCTTAGAGGTAATTAAGTTTCAGTAACATCTTTAGGATGGGCCCTACTCTAATCTGACTGGAGTCCTTCTAAGAAGAGAAGATTCAGACACAGACACACATGGGAAGCCACAGGAAGAAGACGGCATCCATAGCCCAGGAGGAAGGCGTCCCAAGGAGCTGACCCTGCCAACATCTTCATCTCAGGCTTCCAGCCTCAGATCTGCAAAAACATACATGTTTGTTGTTCACAAGCCACCCTAGTCTGTGGTACTTTGTTATGACAGCTCTGGGAAACTAGTATATTCTTCTCACATTTAGGAAAATCTTAGAGCTGTCCACGACTTGGCCGTTGCCCAACACTCTAGTTGCATTTTCCTTCACTGCCCTTTTCCTCAGCTTGCCCCAGCCTCTTCAGACACCTTGTTGTTCCCTGACACAGCGTGTGAAATAGCTCTAGGCCTTTGCATATGCCATGATGATGCTTAAAGAAAAGCTCTGATTTTTTCTAGATGCAACAGGTGAATTTTACCTTTTGTGCAGGCATTCTTGCAACTTCAACCTGGTGTCAACCACTCTTTCCTTAGAAATATTCTTAAACCTTGTGCACATGTAGTACTTCAACTATTCCATTAAAATAACTCTTCAAGGGCAACAACATCCTTTCTTGGGATCTATGTGATGAGTAATAATTGTGTGTCACCCCACATTGATTGTGAAAACATTTTCATGGTTTTTTGACAATTTTCTAACATTCTTAGACATTCTTAGGTTGGACCTGATTTGATTGTGTGTAGGCAAAAGAATACTAGAATATTTATGCAATCATTAGGCCACATATGATATTATTGACTATTTCAAATAGTTGCGGCAAGAAAAACAGGTTGTTGCTAGAAAAAAGTGCTTCATTTTTGGGAGTGCACAGAACAAAGACAATTACTTGGCATAGTAGTCAGGATTCTTGGTTGCAAGTGATAGAAACTGACTTTGGTCAGTTGATCAGAAAGGGAGGGATGCTGAATAGTTTACAGTGACAGTGAGAAGGCTGAAGAACAAGTCTTGAGAGAAGCAGGAAGCTCAGCAGCCAGATAGAACTAAGCTCACTGCCAAGTGCAGTCTGGCTAGGATCCCATCAGGACTCATATCCCAGCTGTCTCAGAGACTTACCCAAGAAGCAGGATGTAGAGTCCTGGAGAAGAAGATCCACTTGCTCCAGCCTAGGCTGTGTGCCCACACCTCAGGTTGCTGGCAGGGGCCACCGAGAGGAAGCATCTGGTCTCTCCCTGCTCTGTACTGGCAAGGAGGGCTCTGACTTCCATAAGGACTCATAAGGAGGCATTCTTCCAAAACCGGAAGTGTCTGAATCAGGGTAGCAACTCTCCTCACAAAAATGTTAATTATTTCCACAGATCACTCCTATGAACACCCAACATCTGTGTATATCTTTCTTTTATCCTTATACTGTTGGCCCTCTTGCCTAAAATAATACAGCCACTCCTTCTGTGACTGCTAGCATGACACTCCCTATGAAGTAGAATCCAAGTCATTATCATTTGCTCCAACTCCAAATCTCTTGGGCAATACACAATCTTCTGAATTAATCGTGATGCCCTCTCAATGCTCTGCAATGTTTCTCTCAGTTTCAGGGCTAATGCCACCAGAACACCTGTGTGTGATGTGGGAAAGAAGGCAGGAAAGAAAAAGATCATTAAAAAAATAAATGAACTTGGCTCGGCGCCTGTGGCTTAACGGGCTAAGGCACCAGCCACGTACACCTGAGCTGGCAGGTTTGAATCCAGCCCGGGCCCGCCAAACAACAATGATGGCTGCAATCAAAAAATGGCCAGGCGTTGTGGCAGGCACCTGTAGTCCCAGCTACTTGGGAGGCGGAGGCAGAAGACTCACTTGAGCCCAGGAATTGGAGGTTGCTATGAGCTGTGATGCCACAGTACTCTATCCAGGGTGACAGCTTGAGACTCTGTCTCAAAAAAAAAAAAAAAAAAAAAAAAAATATATATATATATATATATATATACATATATATATGAACATATGTATGACCCAGCAGGGAAGAAAATATCACTAGAGACTAAATTCCCATAATCTATTCCATGTTCCTTCCTGCTTCAGCCAATAACTCAGTTGTTGTTTACCCATCAGGATAACTCAACTTACCATTACTCAAGAATCTCAGTCCTTGGTGCAATAAGAAGCTCAGGCACAGTTACAGCAGTGGGCATGGTAGTGTGGACCTGGGTGATCACTGGCTCCATCCACACTCCTTTCTAGGGCCATTGTAGAACAGAACTCAGTATTTCCTCCATAGCCAGGAGTTGTGCCCTGCAAAACACCACAGCTTCTCCTCAATACTTTTTCCCCCCAAATTTTATGAAAGCACAAACGACCAATTAGTTAGAGACATTTCTGTGTTCCATACTAGAAATGTTTCTTCCATGGCTAACAAACCTCCAAATAAGAAGAGCCCTGAATTGCAGAAACTGGGAATAAAAATGTTCCATTAGACATTTAGCCCAATCATGAGCCACACTCCCTTTATTCTCAGCCTCAGAGCCATGCATTTTGTTCAAGAGTGAGAAAGCACCACATATTGATTGCTGGGTTTGTGGACACATTGTACCCACAGGACAGCATCCCAGCAAGGAAAACTGGCAAGAGGTTTTTCTCCCACCTGGGGTCAAAACTGAGTTTTTTATATACAGTAGAATCTCTGTAAGTTGACCACCTCAGAGACTATAACAAACTAGTCAACACATGGAGGTGGTCACGAGGCCTGCTGTACTGATATGCACATATGGTGCTTGCCCAGTCTATGAAAATTGGGTCAATTAAAGGAGGTGGTCAGTGTAGGGAGTTGGTCATCTGTAGAAGGTCTACTGACTATTTCCCAGTCTCCATACTCCCACATCCGGATCATAGTACACCTGGTAAGAGCAGTCAATCCCACAAACATCAATGTATTGCCTTTTTTTCTTTTGTTTATAAAATTTATTTATATAAGATGTGCAGAAAACCTAGGGATAGGGATGCTGAAGCACGAGGTGCAGTCAGTAGTCATCTCAATGCCTCAGAGCAGTTGTGCTTCTGTGACAGAAGGAGCCCTGTGAGGTCAGTGTGACAGCAAGAGCTGGCAGCTTCCCACAGTTTGGTGAGTGGTGGGCACTCCGCAGTGGGGATAGCAAAGTGGTCTTGGTAAAATTGCTTTTGAGTCTATGTATTGGCTATATCCTAGCATGTGTCTGCTCTCTAGATTCCCACCAAGCAAGCAGTTGGGTGGCTGGAGAAAGATGCTGACCTGCACTCCAGAGGGGGATATCTCATCGACCGGTGAGCAGCCACATGGCGCACAGATATTCTGCCACTCTAAGACACTCTGGAAAGACCATCACATCCTCTTCTCCAACCTTAGGCTCCCTAGTTCCACAGGTTCCTTCTAAATCCCTGGCTGTGTGGTCAACACTCAGCAGCAATCAGTGCATCCTGTTCCCTGACCACTTCTCATGCCAGGAAATGTAGGGAATGAAATACAAGACTTGAAGTTCTGCTTATTGCAGAGATGTCCCTCCTCCGCTGTCTTTTAGAGCCGCCACTCTGTGGGGCTGCAGTGCTCAACCGGTGCTGTGATGCCACAAAGAGGTGTCTGTTTCCTTGTAATCAACTAGCTGTTCATTGGGAATTTCACCTGAAAGACAAAAGTGAAGGGAGGAGGCCCTGGGTCTCCAGGCCAACTAGATGACGAAGTGCAAATCTTATGTAAGATGGAGCTGATAGTGCCCAGGTTGGTGCAGTGAGTTCAGGTCACACGCCCCCCCTCCCCCCCCCCCGGTGTACCTTATAGGAATGTTTCAGCATGCAAACAACAGGGAATCCACCACAGGGCAACTCAAGCACGTGGAGCTTTTTTTCTTCCATGGAAATAAATTGTGGGGCATGCAGGCTCAGTAACCAAGGGCCAGCATCTTTGCTCTTCTCTTGGCTTTTTGCTTTTGGGCATGAGCTTCTGGTGAAAGCTGCTTCTAGTCAGCCATCTTCCCACAATTCATTCAGACTTAATGTTTCATTCTTAAGTTCAAGATCTTCAAGTTGGAAACTCAGACAGAGTTTCAATGTCACAGAAGGAAACAGAAGGAGCCCTGTGAGGTCAGTGTCTCAGCGAGAGCTGGCAGCTTCCCACGTTTGGTGAATGTCACAGTCTTGAGACTGTGTCACAGTCTTCAGACATAGTCTTGAGACAGAATTGAGTTTTTCAGCTTTTTGATTTTGGTCTTAAAATGTCTCCTTCATCTTCAGACATCCACATTCTAGGCAGGAGAAAGCGGAAAAAGAGGCATACTGGTGCAGCATCTCTTTATCAGGAGAGGAAGATCTTTATTGGATGCCCCTGGAGACTTCTATTCTGGTCTCATTGGCCAGAACTTGGCATAGGAGATTTGATAAAGTAGCTCTCCTAGTCCTGTTAAAGGCACCAACGTGGGGAAAGAGTTTGAGTGTGGGACTTGGTTTGGCAGTCAATAGCTCCCACAGCAATAGAGCTGGGCACTTGGCCTCTACAGGGCCTCAGAGCAAATGAAGAGCTGTTTCTCAAAGGGATGGTAATGCTGGTGCTGAGAATTAGGAGCTCTTCTTCTGCACTGGGACTCACCTCAGGACTGAGACAGCAGCCCCGTTTGCTGTGGGCACTGGGCCTTCCATTGGCTGCACCAGCATGTAAGTTGATTGACCCAGCGGCCTTCCCTGCAGCTGGATCACTCAAAAAGCTTTCTTTTCCTCTGAGTATCAGTCAAGTAATTTGGAAAAATGGTAAATGAATCTGAATAAGCCACCCAAGAGTTATGAAATAATGCTATTGCTTCCAAAGTGCAAACGTTCCTTCTCCATGGTGGCTGGGAGCTCTGGGTTTAGCAGCTTGGCCTTCACTTGTGAGGATGGGGAGAAGCATCCTGAGGTGCCCCAGACACCCTAAGGCTTAATGCCTGTCTATGGCATTCCTCACCCACCTTTGGGTGCCCATCTCCATTGTCGTTTCGGGTATCTGCTTCTTCCTAACTGGCAGGTAGAGAACATGATTTCATTGGTGTTAACGTGTTCCTCTCTTGTAAGTTTCTATCCCTACTCAATGTCTCTGGGAGCAGTATGAGAATCATTGCCAGTACTAAAAATAATTATTCCAAGTATGCTTATTCTTCTAGGAGAAACTTAGAGCTAGAAACTATAAGAATAGTCCTAGGAGGAGCCATGATTGATATTTCAACAACTGCAAAGGGATCTCCAGTCAACATTGTACTTTTCACTAATCTCTGTGATGTCCCACTCTGACCAATGGATTACAGTGATCTTCTAGGTCCCCAGGAATTAGCAACCTTTCACAGCTTCATTAAGACATATTTTGCACCCATTTCAATGGTACAATTCAATGATTGGTAAATGTATCATGTTGTACACCTGTCACCGCTAATCAGCTTTAGAATATTTTCTTCAGTCTGATAAGGTCTCTCTTGCACTCAGATAGGAGAGATCCCATTGGAGTGATAAAAATAACATCAAATTAGACTTTGAAAAAAATTGAAAATAATTGCATCATATTCCATTACACCTATGAGTGATAGTAACTTACTTTAACCGTGATTAACATTTAGATTGTTTAACTCGCCGCTTTTGGTTCGCGCAGGATGTTCTCCCGCGGTTTCCCGGCTCCTCTGATTATAATGGAAGAAGAAATCACTGCGTGAGTCATTGATAATGGCTCCGGCGCATGCAAAGCTGTCTTTGCTGGGGAGGACGCCCCAGAGCCGTGTTCCCCTCCATCATCGGGCACCCCTGGCACCAGGGCATGATGGTGGACATGGGAAGGACTCGTACATGGGCGACAAGGCCCAGAGCAAGCATGGCTTCCTGACTCTAAAGTACCTCTATTGAGCACAGCATGGTCACCAACTGGGACAACATAGCAAAGATCTGGCACCACACCGTCTACAAAGAGCTGTGCCTGGCCCTCGAGGAGCACCTGGTCCTGCTGGCGGAGGCTCCTGAACCCCAAGGCCAACAGAGAGAAGATGACCCAGCTCGTGTTTGAGACTTTCAACACCCCGGGTATGTATGTGGCCACCCAGGCCATTCTGTCCCCATACGCCTCTGGACAGACTACTGGCATCGTGGTGGACTCCAGAGACGGGATCACCCGCACGGTGCCCATCTACGAGGGGTACACCCTCCCCCACGCCATCCTGGATCTCGACCTGGCTGGCTGGACCTGACTGACTACCTCATGAAAATCCCCAAGGAGGGCGGCTACAGCTTTACCACCACGGCCAAGTGCGAGATCCTGCCGGACATCAAAGAGAAGCTGTGCTACCTCACATTGAACTTCGAGCAGAAGTGGCCAGGGCTGTGTCCTCTTCCTCCCTGGAAAACGGTTATGAGCTTCCCGACAGCCAGGTGATCATTGGCAATGAGCAGTTCCGGTGCCCAGAGGCGCTCTTCCAGCCTCCTTCCTGGGTGTGGGATCCCGCGGCATCCTCGAGACAACCTTCCACTCCATCATGAAGTGTGACGTTGACATCCACAATCATCTGTATGCCAACACAGTGCTGTTTGGTGGCACCACCGTGTACCCAGATGTCGCCAACAGGATGCAGAAGGAAATCACTGTCCTGGCGCCCAGCACCGTGAAAATCAAGATCATTGCGCCCCCGGAGTGCAAGTACTCGGTGTGGACCGGCGGCTCCATCCTGGCCTCACTTCCACCTCCAGATGTGGCTCAGCAAGCAGGAGTACCACGAGTCCGCGTCCTCCATACTTCACCGCAAATGCTTCTGAACCCAGCGCAGGCAGATGCGCAGTGCCTGCTGCGCGAGCCGGTTCACAAGTGCAGCTGTGCTCTGGCGAATACACACCTCACGCTGGCTTCACGAAACTGGAAGGTGCCTTTGACAAGAAATTATCTTGAAGCTTATATCTGGTATCAGCACTGGTAGAACTTGTTGGTGATTTTGACCTTCTGTCAAGTTTACGGCTCCCTTGATAGGTTTAACGCTCTGTCCATGTCTTTGATTTGAACCCCTGTGGCTTAGTCACCTCTGACTGAGGCAAGAAAACAATCTTGTGGAAGAGAAATCTGTGACCTGGTGAATTCTGTGTGGCTATCAGCCTCTGGATCTGTCCAGGACTAAAGCAGAACTGACCATTCCAGGATCTCCAGGGGCTGGCAAGATTCCTGCCTGGTCCTCACTCCTGTCTTGCTGGTATAACAGGGTTGGAAAAGTCCAAGCCTTTGGGACCCGATTACCATTCTTACCTGATGTTTTCCTGTCAGAATACCATGGGTTGATTACTTGGCTTGAGTTGGAAGCAGTTTGCATCTATACCTGAAAATTTATTCATCCTTTTAATTTATGCAAGGTTTTTGTACACAATTCTCAATTCTTTAAGAGATGTCACATTTTGGGTTTCTACTGTTATGTGACAATAAAAGGCCCCAGCAACATGGTCATTGTGTAAGAAAATAAAGTGCTACAGTAAACAAAAAAAATTTTTTTAGATTGTTTAACACTTAGAGATAATGTACAAAAAGATATAATGAGCATAACAGTTGTAAATATCTGTGTAAATTCCTTGATATACATCTAGGGGAAATTCTCAAATGTGGAATTAGTGGACATTAATATTTTTAAGCAAAGAACATGCAGAAATTGTAAAAATTATAGATAATTGAACAAAGAACAAAAATAGGGGAAAGGCCTTTTCTGACTCTGCTATTGGCAAAAGTGTCAGGAGAACAATTATTTTCAGTGACAGCTGACACCTACTGTGATGAAGAAGGTGCAGCCTTGTCCCCATAGGCCCTAAAGTGTCCCTAGGCAGCTCTGGCAGCTTCTCTGTGCCTGCACGTCTGTCTGTTGCCAGAAAATAAATTCCTTGGAAGCTGCCAGTAAAATTTAAAACCTGACTGTTGCTAAAATCTTGAAGCTGAAAGCCACATAAATGATCCAAGGTCTGGGCCAAAATGAGCAGCTGTGATTTCTTTTCCTCCATTTTTTTCTGATGTGTACAGTATTCTATTTTTAGAGAACTAGGCCATAGGGACTCTAACCAGAGATGCTTGGAGTGTGACATGGCCACCCCTAGACCAACTGCAGTGCTCCAATGCCCCAGTGAGTGTTCTTCACCTACCTGTCAGAGCCCTCATGTCAGTGTATCTGAGAAAACACATTTCAGTTTCTCTGTGTGAGTCAATGAGGCACCAGGGCTGGAATTCAGACCCGGCAATTCTCAAGTGAACCCCAAACCACTAATTTATCATACTCACTTCACAACATTTTGCTACCACCACACCTAAGAGGGTAACTTTGACAAGTCTTCAAGTCTTCAAGCCTCAGGGAACCAGACCTATAGCAAAAATTATGTCATTTCAATAGGTACTTTTCTTGTGCTTTGCTATTTTCCAGAAAGTTCTTAACTAGACTAAAAATGGTTTCGCACTCAAGATATTAAATTCCCAGAGTTGAATGATTCCATTTAGGTTTCAGTGTTGAGTACTGGTGCTTTGGTTTACCTCCTCCTCATATAAGAAGCAGAAGACTGCTTGAAGGACTTCTATCAGCTCTTGAAGACAAAAAAGGTCTGATGTGGCCTGGAAAGGCTCCTTGGGAGGGCCTGGGGAAATCCAGCTCTTAGCCACACTGGGCACCACCACACCCTGCAGGCTGACCTCCTGGGCTCCGCTGGGTCCAAGGTCTCCTTCTGTCTCCCACTGCTCGCTGGTAGATGCTCAATACAAATGGACAAAGGGCAAGGCTAGCATGAGCCTGTGATGTCAGGCAGCTGAGTATGAACTCACATACTTTTTAACATATTTACAAAGATGTAAAAATAACATGATAACTTATTTTACATCATATTATATATTATTTTAAGTTATCATTAAAAATAAATTTGTCTCAAGAGAATGAGAGGACAAGCCCTAAACTGGGATAAAATACTTGCAAAAGACTGATCTGATAAAGGCCTGTTATCCAAAATAACAAAGAATTCTTAAAACTCAACACTAAGAACATAAAAAAATAAAAAAAAAAGATTAAAAAATAGGCAAAAATGGCTAAATAGCTACATTACCAGAGAGGATACACAGATGGCAAATAAGCCTATGAAAAGATGCTCAATATTACATGTCATTAGGAAACTACAAATTAAAACATTATCAGATAGCAATACCCACTTACTAGGAACGACCCAAATGCAGAGCACTGACAGCACCAAATGCTGCCAAGGATGTGGAGCCACAGGAACTCTCATTCACCCTGCAGCCACTTTGGAAAACTGACATTTCAAAACTTGAAAGCAATCAAAGTGTCCTTCAGTAGATAAATAAACCATGGTACATCCTGACAATGAAATATCATTCAGTGCTTACGAGATCTGAACTATCAAACCATGGGGAAAAAAATGGAAAAGGAACTTGCGTGTTATTACCACTTGATAGATGCCAAATCTGAAAAGGTTACAAACTGTGTGATTCCAACTATATGGAATTATGGAAAAACCAAATGGAGATAGAAAAAGGATCAGTGGTTACCAGGGAGAGGAAGGGATGAGTAGGTGGAGCACAGAGAATTTTTAAGCCAGTTACACCACTCTATATGATGCTGTAATGCTGGAGACTATACACCTGTCACAACCCATGGAATGCACAATAGCACAAGTGAACCCTGATGTAAACTATGGACTTTGATAACACTGCGTCAGTGTAGACTCGCTGTAACAAATGTCTCGTCCTGGTGTGAGATGCAATAGCAGGGGCGGCTGTGAGTATGTCGGGGCAGGGGCATGTGGGAAATCTCTGTACTTTTTTCAGTTTTGCTGTGAACCTAAATCTGTTCTGAAACATAAAATCTCTTGGTAAACCAATTAAAAATTGTGTGTGTGTATACATGGGTTAGTATATATACATGGATATATATTTCCCAACTCTTCCTGCCAAGAGGCCTAGAAGAAGCAACACTCCAGTAGCAAGAAACACTCCTAATGCCCAGATCTTTGTTTTTGAATACAGTATAATTTTCTAATGAAAGAAACCAGAGCTCCTTAGTTACGGATCCAATGTTTGTGTCCCCTACCCCACAATTTCTATTTTGAAGCCCTGACCCCTAACACGATAGTATTTGGTATTTGGCCTTTGTGTTTGATGAGGTGATGCAAAATAAAAGACTACAAGAGGGCTCTCTCTCTCTCTCTCCACCATGTGAGCACACATCTAGATGGCAGCCTCCTCCAACCCAGAGAGAGAGGCCTCAGAAGGAAACTTACCTTACAGGCACCTTGATCTTGCACTTCCAGCCTCCCTCCAGAAGTATGAGAAATAAATGTCAGCTGTTTGAGGCTCCCAGTCCGTGGTATTTTTTTTTAATGGCAGCCAAGTTGACTCATTGACCAAGGCTGGGGCAGGAACAATGCAAGATGAGCCTGGGTCCTCTGTCTTCTGACACAGGAAGTAAGTAAATGCTAAAAAGAAAATGAAAGAAGCAGAGAAAGAAAGACGAAAACACATAAAAGGACATCAGAACCAATCTAAAAGAGTGTCCAGTGGGCTAAAGTGAAACAATTTGAGCAACAAAATAAAAATAATTATATCCCACTATGTAATCCCAATGAGGGAACTAGAAAATGACCAACAGAGCATTGTGGTGATACTTGCAGCAGTTGGGACCTGCTGATAGATGTTACAACTAGTGGGCAGAAGTTTAAGGAGAACCAGATGTTTGCATAGCCTCAAAGAAGACCCATGAACAAGTTAAGTTAGCATATTGTTACTATTAATGTTTATAAAAAATCTTTTAACAGACCACAGTGTTCACACATAATATAATTTTGATTTTCTTGAAGTCTCATGACTGTTTCTGACATCGTAAGTGAATAAGCTTAAGTTGAAACGCAGATTCTTGAACCTGGGAGAAGCTTGTCAAACCAGGCTCTGCTTACAAAGACCCTGGGGCTTTGATTTGGGTTACTCGCATAATCCCCTAGTCTTCTATGAATAAGCAGCAGCTGGCCAGTGTGTTCTGGTGAGTTCCTTGCTCCCTGAATTTTTGACTCCTCGTCCTCCGTCTCCTCCTGACCCCGACACCTTGTGGGGAGCTCATCCCTTGTGAGCTTTCTCTGCTGCTTTGGATCCTCCACACACACATGGGCAGTCTCAAAAGATTTTGCATGCAATGGGGTTTAATAGCTGCAAATGCCTAGATCAGTTTAGGTGAATGGTAGCCTAGTACAAGAGGGAAGCCAAGCACCTGGACCACATGAACCTGCCTCCTCAAATGTCATCTGGAGTTCTTTGTTTCTGTTTCTCTCTGTTTCATTCTACAGGTTGGTCACCAATTCTGGAAGCAAGTCTCATGCATATTTATATAATATGTATGCTTTTATAATGCATAGCTAGTATTTTTAATGCATCATTAGTGATTTGTTGATATTACAACACATAATAAAACACTTTTATCGATGTTTGCAGACTTTATTGCCACTCCATACATGAAGATTAGATGTACATGACTATACCTGGGTCCCCTGGTATAGGTGCGGGTAAGGAAGGAGTAGGGAAATAACCTAATAGTTCCCAATGTTGTATATTACAGACCAGGCAAGCACTCAAGATGGACCAACCCCTTTCTCAGGCTCACTTCCATACTTCCTGGAGGAAAATGCCAATTGGCCAGCTTGATCAGAGGTTTACTGCTGCCTATACTGGTCACCTTTGAAGGGAAGTCACTGCAGCTTCTATGATTATCACCACCTGTGCAGGTGGAGGTACTGGCCTTGCAACCTAAGAGTGTCCACTACACTTATAGTCAGGACCTCCTCTGGGGCTGACCACCGGGCAGGCACCGTTCAAGGGCTTGCCATAGACTGTGGCCTTTGGAGCCACAATTAGGACCTCAAGCAGTTTCTCCATTCTGCTCTGCTATTCACTAGCCATTTAAAAGAACTGCCGGTCATTTAAAGAACTGCTTTGTTTAATTTTGTTTTTCCTGATTATAAAGTTATAGATTTTATTGCAGAGAAATGGGAAAATACAGCAAACCTGAAGAAAGAAACAAGTCACCTTTACTACCACCATATAGAGATAACCACTATTAACACATTTGTGTATTCTTTATAGTGTTTTCCATTTTGTGTGTGAATGAGAGTGTGTGTGTTTTCCTAATTGAGTCTGTATTATATACTCACCTTGTACCTTGGGACTTGCTTTTGGTTTTGTTTTTAAGATTTGTATTAGGGACTCTTCTTCATGTCATTAAACAATTTTTGAAAGTCCAATCCTTTGGAAATCTGATTTTTC
The DNA here is from genome assembly GCA_963574655.1 of Perodicticus potto. Lineage (NCBI taxonomy): Eukaryota > Metazoa > Chordata > Mammalia > Primates > Lorisidae > Perodicticus > Perodicticus potto. The sequence continues at coordinate 1,542 of CAUYRH010114846.1, read as the reverse complement.
AAACTTTACTGAACAGTGTTTGATTTTATAGGGTTACACATTTGTTATTGAGTAATTATTTTGTTTTCTACATTTTTATAAATGATTCCAGCATAAATGTTTATATACGTATGTGAATATAGCTCTACTTAATTATTTCATACATTTATTTTATGAATGACTAGGAAAATAATATTATCATGACTCCTATGAGATTTTAACTTTATGAAATTTATTTCATGAGTTTCTGAGACAAAGCTCTGAGATTTCAAAGGCCTTGAAATGTGTGTTCCAATTGCTTCCCTGAAAAATTGACCAGTTTGAGAAAGGAAACCTCTATGCCTCTTGTGAGAAATCAAGCTTTATACACAGAGGACAGAAATTCAGACTCAGATGACTTTTAGTCTTAGCAAAAGGTGAGATTTTAGAAGTCTGGCCTGAGCATATGTGTATGCCTTGACATTTTTTTTATTATTATTATAAGAATGTATACAATTAGATTATATTGTTTGGTTTTGTTAGGTAAAGTCCAAGTCGTAGTTGAGCCCTTCACCCAGGAAATGTTCCATATACTCCTATATTGTACCCATTAGGTGAGAATTTACCAATCCCATTTCCACTCATCCCTTTCCCCTTCCACCTTCTTGAGTTTGTGTTTTTTTCTCATATGGGCCTGTAGTTGTTCATCATATTAGTATCTAATGCACTAGATACTTGCTTTTCCATTCTTGTGTTACTTTACTAAAAGGATGTTCTCAAAATCCATCCAGGTAAATATGAAAGAAGTGAAGCCTCCATCTTTCTTTATGGCTGAATAGTATTACATTTGCACCTGAATGTTTATTGCAGCTTAATTCACAATCACCAAGATGCGGAACAACCCAAGTGCCCATTAAGCCATGAATATCGTGAATGGGGAGTAAACTGTGCCCAGACATTTTAAACAAAAGACATGGCTGATCAGATGAAGAACAAAGAAGAAGGAGGGTAGAGAGTGGACTGGTTGACATAGACACACTTTAGCAAGAAGAGATTTGGGTAGCAGAGAAGATATTTAGACTTAGATGATGGGGAATTTCTTACTTGAAGTAAATCAGCTAAAGATTAACCCTTAGAAGAAAAGAGAAAAGGTTTATATTGCATATACGCATACCCGCACCCTACCTTAAAACCCAGCAAGCAAATAACACCGAAGTGATCACTTTTAAGAAAGCCAGGGCGAGACAGATCCTTTATCCAGTGGCATAAATATGAAAAATGGGACATTCGGGAAGGAGTGTTACTTTTCTCAGGTTATCATGCAAAGAAAAAGATCAATGAATCAAGAGAACAGAACAGTTTGGGAAGGGGAAGCATGGAGAGTGCAAGGTCTGGGGAAAGGGGAGAGGGAGGGAAGGGAAGAGAGAGGGTGAGGGGAGAGATGATAAAGGGCGAGATCACACTTGTGGTGCATATTTGAAGGGTCAGGAGAAAACTTCTAAACATGGATCAAAAATATTTTCACATAGTAAATGAGAAAATCTCATGAATGGTATGTCAATCAGGTCGATGAAAATATCTCCG